>WNWK01000570.1:72500-165000 GCA_009830355.1 Cherax destructor | reverse complement strand
AAGAGGGCGAAGGAAACACAGAGAAAAAAAAAGAAGGATGGATTAAGGATAAATGGGTAGGAGGAATGGACAGCTAGTAAGAGAGAAAGCAATGAAAGAGAAGGGTATTAAAAGAGGCAAATGATAAACAGCAGCGAGACAAGACAGATCAAAACATATGATCAAACTCATATTTCTCTGCTTCGACGTTTGTCTTTGACACGATAGACAAACAACTCACAGGAAATTTTTTCAATCTGGAACAAAACCCTGGAAATAGAAGACTCAGCAACTATTGGTCCGCTGAGAGACTTCAAACTTCAGACTGAAGGCTTAAAGTGGGTGATACAACAAGCATTCGATACAATTGAATCGGTCGGTATACACAGCTTACCTAACATGTATCTTAATGGCTTTGTTCGCGAAGTATATTGTCTAATGGTTTTATCAACAGAACACGTCACACAGTTACCTGACTTGCATACAGAGGCGAATGACTGACAGTATTGAAGAGCCACAGATATAGAGCAAGCTTGTATTGTGACAACGTTTCACTCTACGTAAAGCTTTATCAAGATAATTCAGAGAATATGAGGTCAGGTATGAGCAGGTGAGCTCGTCACACTCGTATGGTCGGGCGAGATCAGTTGAATGTGATGGAAAGTGGTCCATGATTTAGGTAGTAGGGAGCGGAACTATGCAAGAAGGAGAGATCTGCGTAACATATACACAGGTTATTGCAGCATTTGCACAGATCTGTGCAGCATTTACACAAACAGGGCAGCATTTACTCAAGTGGATCACCCTCACTACCAGCGAGTCACCCTATCAGTGAGTCACCCTCGCTATCAGCGGATCACCTTCACTACTTAATCACATATTTCAACAATCGTGGAATGATAGCTGTCCAGGTCGGAGCGCAACGCCTTCAAATTCTCATTTCAGATTAGTGGAATAGCAGTAGAGTGGATGCAGTGGAGTTTTTTCCATTTGGCAGAATACGTATTAAGGTACATAAAAAACACATGCATGTGAAAGGACGTTGCAGTTCATGTAACGTTGGGGTAAACACGCCTGGTTAAATTTAATTAACTTGTTTACCTGACCTGTGTATTGTAGTGTCGTGTATTGCACAGCCTCACTCTCTTGATGAAAGAGCTTAGATATCCATCTCAGGTGTTAACTCTGTTAAGAGAGAGAGAGAGAGAGAGAAAAGAGAGAGAGAGACTGCCTGAGAGTAAATGCGAAGGTTCAGATAGTAAAGGACTTTGGAAATCCACACCGAGACTATCCTGAAAAGAATTATTTACTTCTACCTAGATTAAAGACTATCATGTATTATTTAGGTGTGTGAATCAGGGATAGAAAAAACAGAGAGGAGGGGAAAGACAGACAGACACAGAGTTAGGGAGAGCTGTATACAAAGATCTTAAAGGGAAAGAACTGACTGACCTTCATTTAGCCTGGACCAGCTGTGGACAATCCCTCTCTCCCAACTACCATCCACCACACAAGAATATCAGTATCCCAGTCTCGCTCTACAAGAAGCCTAACTTAATTTAAAGGGAGTTGCTCAATAGCAGCCTGGAAGAGCTCAGAACCGCCAGAACAACAAAAACACAGAGAGGCAGCTTTAAAATGAGCTGATGTAGGCACCGTATTTTCCTGCATATAAGGCGCACGAGAATATCAGACATATAAGACGATGTTTCCAAGGAGTTATAAGGTAACGTTAGTAAACAATTGCTAAAGTGTAACCCAAAGCCTATCTTTGGCCCTGACCTTGAGCATATAAGACGCTGGATGACTTTGCAAGACATTTTTGAAGGAAAACAAGTTAGGAACCCTTAACCTAACTTTGCAAAACCCTGTGAAAAAAAAAATCAAAGTTACAGAACACGCTTTTATTGTGAGGGCGTTTCACTCTATGTAGATCTTTAAAATAGACCGATATATTCTTTCTCGCTACTGTAGGGAATGCCCTAATGTATCCACGACAATTGCAGACCTCGACGTTTCGGAATTAATAGACATGATTCTCCTTTGTGGGGTTAAATCCCTTAAATGTTCAGGTTTTTGGAATTAAAAACCCTAAAGCTGCAGTTTAGAGCTTAGTGTCAAAAGTTTGATGATTTATCAGATTTTTGTCAGTTATCAGATTGTGTCTCAATTATCAGACATATTTTTTTACAACACATTAATGCATTAGGCAGCTTTAGTGTATTAAGCGGCTTTAGTGTATTACACAGTTTGTGTTTTATATAGCTTTTATGCTTTATACATCCCAAGTATATTATACAGTTTTAATTAATAATAATAATAATAATAATAATTCATTAAATCATTATTTCTGTTTGCTTCTGATACAATGCAAAAAAAATTCTAATTCTGTATTATTTCTAATCATGTATGCAGCAGGACTTGTTTCCCTTCAAGCAAACATATATGAAGTTAGAGTGGGGCTCCACCCCGTGTTTTTGTGAAACACTTTTAATTATGCAAACTGCCCTGCAATATACACGCTAAAACTCGACAACATATAACCTGGATGTCACCGTGATGCAGCGGAAAAAAAAAACAATCATTATTCTAAACGTGCTTTAAATATGTAAAGTTTCAGGATAAATATCTGGTTAATGATATGTACATAGATATAGAGACATAGACATAAGACACACATACACACTATATATATATATATATATATATATATATATATATATATATATATATATATATATATTTTTTTTTTTTTTTTTTTTTTTTAACACATCGGCCGATTCCCACCAAGGCAGGGTGGCCGAAAAGAAAAACTTTCATCATCATTCACTCCATCACTGTCTTGCCAGAAGGGTGCTTTACACTACAGTTATAAAACTGCAACATTAACACCCTCCTTCAGAGTGCCGGCACTGTACTTCCCATCTCCAGAACTCAAGTCCGGCCTGCCGGTTTCCTGAATCCTTCATAAATGTTACTTTGCTCACACTCCAACAGCACGTCAATATTAAAACCATATGCCTCCATTCACTCCTATCAAATACGCTCACACATGCTTGCTGGAAGTCCAAGCCCCTCGCACACAAACTTCCTTTACCCCTCCCTCCAACCTTTCCTAGGCCGACCCCTACCCCGCCTTCCCTCCACTACAGATTTATACACTCTCGAAGTCACTCTGTCTCGTTCCATTCTCTCTACATGTCCAAACCACCTCAACAACCACTCCTCAGCTCTCTGGACAATCGTTTTGGTGATCCGCACCTCCTCCTAATTTCCAAACTCCGAATTCTCTGCATTATATTCACACCACACATTGACCTCAGACATGACATCTCCACTGCCTCCAGCCTTCTCCTCGTTGCAACATTCATCACCCATGCTTCACACCCATATAAGAGCGTTGGTATAAATATACTCTCGTACATTCCCTCTTTACTTCCATGGACAAGGTTCTTTGTCTCCACAGACTCCGAAGTGCTCCACTCACCCTTTTCCCTCATCAATTCTATGATTCACCTCATCCTTCATAGACCCATCCGCCGACATGTCCACTCCCAAATATCTGAATACATTCACCTCCTCCATACTCTCTCCCTCCAATCTGATATCCAATCTTTCGTCACCTATTCTTTTTGTTATCCTCATCACCTTACTCTTTCCTATATTCACTTTCAATTTTCTTCTTTACACACCCTACCAAATTCATCCACCAACCTCTGCAGCTTCTCTTCAGAATCTCCCAAAAGCACAGTGTCATCAGCAAAAAGCAACTGTGACAACTCCCACTTTGTATTTGCTTCTTTATCTTTTAGCCCAACACCTCTTGCCAAGACCCTCGCATTCACTTCTCTTACAACCCCATCTATAAATATATTGAACAACCACGGTGACATCACACATCCTTGTCTAAGGCCCACTTTTACTGGGAAATAGTCCCCTTCCCTCCTACACACTCTAACCTGAGCCTCACTATCCTCATAAAAACTCTTCACTGCTTTCAGTAACCTTCCTCCTATTCCATACACCTGCAACATCTGCCACATTGCCCCCCTATCTACCCTATCATACGACCTTTTCCAAATCCATAAATGCCACAAAAACATATATATATTCTTCCTCTGAACCGAGGTCTCCCTCAGCGTGGCTCCTGAGATTAATTCAGAATGGATTTTCCTCCATAATGATGATATTATCCAATGACTTATGTGTGTCATTAGCCAGCTATATTTACCTTAATAATACATGATGCCACGAGAGTATCAAAGCATGTAATTATATTTATTAAAATTTAGGACACAGAGCAGTGGGATCTTAAAATTGACAACCGGTCGAGTTCCACCAACCCCTGTTTGAATATATATATATATATATATATATATATATATATATATATATATATATATATATATATATATATATATATATATAAGCTTCGCGAAAATCGGTCAGAACTTCACGTAATAAATATATGCAAAATGTAAATAACTCGAGGCTTTCTGATGATAGGTAGGGATTAAGCTCAATTATATTAAGTTAATTTTTAGCAGGGTATGTATTATTTCAGACTTTATACCCGGTCTAGCTGCTAAGTTAGCTTTTGGTACCCGACCTAAAAATGACAGTATTTCAATGTTTTTTTTTTTTTAATTTTGCATGCATAAAATATTTTTTTTTCAAATATCCTCATTGCGTAACCAAATGATGCGAAAAGAAATGTGGGTAAAAGAGACACTAGAGAATCTCAAAGCAAGATAAAACACGCTGGTTAAAAATCGAGGTACAAAAACAAACGGAAACATATATTAATTTTTACCTCCGCGACCTCAGTTACACAGACGGAGGATCAAGCCTCCATCACATCTTGTGCTGCATGACTCAAATGGGTTTAGCGCTTAACACGAATTGAAAAAAAAAGAAAAAATCGTCAGTGCCTACAACAACAGCTAAGAAAATTATAGGGAAACCTCAAACAAGTACGATAATCCACCTAAATTACTGGGAAGGGTTGAAGGTCCTTGATCTGTATTCCCTGGAACGCAGGCGAGAGAGATACATGATAATATACACTTGGAAGGTCTTGGAGGGATTGGTACCAAACCTGCACAAGAAAATCACTCCCTATGAAAGCAAAAGACTCGGCAGGAGATACAACATTCCCCCAATGAAAAGCAGGGGCGCCACGAGTACACTGAGAGACAACACCATAAGTGTCCGGAGCCCAAGACTGTTCAACTGCCTCCCAGCATACATAAGAGGGATTACCAATAGACCCCTGGCTGTTTTCAAGAGGCGCTGGACAGGCACCTAAAGTCAGTACCTGACCAGCCGGGCTGTGGTTCGTACGTCAGTTTGCGTACTGCCAGCAGTAACAGCCTGGTTGATCAGACCCTGATCCACCATGAAGCCTGGCCTCAGACCGAGCCGCGGGGACGTTGACCCCCGAAACCCACTCCAGGTAAACTCTAGGTAAGCCTTCAAATTCCGCTCTGAAGACACGTAACAGAACAAGTATATATATATATATATATATATATATATATATATGTCGTGCCGATTAGGTAAAACTGGTCAATTAGCAAGAACTCATCTAAAATTAAGTCCTTTCTAAAATTTTATCTTATACGTTTAAAGATATATTTTTTTCATTTATGTTAATGTAAGAATTTATAATTTTGTACCAAGAGAAACTTTGAAAACCTACCTAACCTTATTACAACAAGCGCAATTTAATTTAGCCTAACCCAACTAAATATATTTTAGATACGTTAACATTAATTTAATAATATACAAACACAATGAAATATATTTTTTTCGTTATGTTGAGAATGATTTTGGCGAAATTATTGCATACACAAATTTTCACTTGTCTTATATGGCAAGGTGAGCGTTGCTATTTAAGCCAAAATCGCAAGTTTTACCTAATCGGCAAGACATATATATATATATATATATATATATATATATAAGAGAATATATATATATATAGGATTTAATAAAGCTCCTTCATGGTAGAAACTTGGTTCTTTATTGCATTACAAACCAGCGGCCTGAGTGGTAATAATTATTACGTAAAAGTTAAAAAAAATTGTAGTTCTTTTCACGTGTGGTGATTGCATATGGTGTCAGCAGGTGTGGAGGGTGTGGTGTTCTCAGGTGTGGACGGTGATGGTGTTGGCAGCAGGTGTGGAGGGTGGTGGTGTTGTCATCGAGTGCGGAGGGTGCAATTTTCTCAGCGGCTCTATAACAGCGGCCACAGCAGCAGTAGCAGGTGTTGTGTCAACGTTCCATAACAGCAGTAGCAGGTGTTGTGTCAACGTTCCATAACAGCAGTAGCAGGTGTTGTGCCAACAGTGTCATAACTCGCTAATAACAGCAAACGATAAGCGCACAGCATGCGCATTTAAGCATGTGTGCGTAAATGCGTATCGTAAAAAATTACGATGTTAGTAATCTAATAAACTTGACACGATTTCCACGACACCTTCAAACTTGTTTGTCAAGAAATATATACAAAAATTTTATGAACGCCGGTTTTTTTTTTTAACCTTAAAAAAAAGTTGTATATTGTTTAATAGACAGCAGTTGACTGCATATCAGAATTTTATTTGTGTGTAAATTTATTTGCATTTCCTTTTTTTTTTTTTTTGTGCGGGATCTGTCATGCTGTGAGAAAAGAGAAAATAAAATTGTTTATTTGGAATGCAACAGATGATATATATGTGATTTTTTAAATTTTTGCATTTGTTGAAATTTGTAACCAGATTTATATCACATTAATTGGTGTGTCTACCTGAGCCAGGATGCGGAAGACAAAATTTTAATCGCTGGTTTAGAAAAAAGAGCAAAAGCGTTCATTGATGAGTGGCATCAGTACGTTCTCCTGAGGGTGTTGATGATGCCAGCTTTCACACCTGGCATCAACCCAACTACCAATGTTCACACTTCCACCATTCGTCACCACCATTCGTCACAACCATTCGTCACCACCATTCGTCACCACCATTCGTCACCACCATTCGTCACCACCATTCGTCACCACTATTCGTCACCACCATTCGTCACCACCATTCGTCACCACCATTCGTCACCACCATTCGTCACCACCATTCGTCACCACCATTCGTCACCAGCAACATTCACTTCAAGCATCACTCCAATCACCACCATACAAAGCCAAACAGCCGCCAGTCAAATCACCACCACTACCACCACCACTCAATGTCATCACCACCACCCACTCAATGCTATCACCACCACCCACTCAATGCTATCACCACCACCTACACAGCACCAACACTACTCATCACCACCACCACCACCACCACCACCACCACCACCACTCAATGTCATCACCACCACCCACTCAATGCTATCACCACCACCCACTCAATGCTATCACCACCACCTACACAGCACCAACACTACTCATCACCACCACCACCACTTAACACCTCCATTTTTTACCTTTACCTAACACCAACACTCCCACCACCACTCATTGCCCCCACCACCACCACCACCACCACTCAACACCACCACTCAACACCACCACTCATCACTACAACCACAACTCAACAACAACACTGCCATTTCGCATAAAAAAGGACTAATATAAAATCATACTCAAATCTTATATTTGTAAATTCTAATCATGAAAAAAAATATTACTGTCACATTTTCATGAAATTAAAATTACTTTATAGGTAGTAGGTTGGTAGACAGCAACCACCCAGGGAGGTACTACCGTCCTGCCAGGTGACTGTGAAACAGAAACCTGAAACTGTTTTACATGATGGTAGGATTGCTGGTGTCTTTTTTCTGTCTCATAAACACGCTGGATAACAGGTATATCTAGCTACTTCTACTTACACTTTAGGTCACACTACACTGGCATACACATGCATATATATACATACACACATCTAGGTTTTTCTTCTTTTTCTTAATAGCTCTTGTTCCTTTTATTTTCTCTATTGTCCATGGGGAAGTGGAAAAGAATCTTTCCTCCGTAAGCCATGCGTGTCGTATGAGGCGACTAAGATGCCGGGAGCAATGGGCTAGTAACCCCTTCTCCTGTACAAATCTACTAAAAACGAGAAGAAGAAAAACTTTATAAAATTGGGTTGTCTGAATGTGCGTGGATGTAGTGCGGATGATAAGAAAGAGATGATTGCCGATGTTATGAATGAAAAGAAGTTGGATGTCCTGGCCCTAAGCGAAACAAAGCTGAAGGGGGTAGGCGAGTTTCAGTGGGGAGAAATAAATGGGATTAAGTCAGGAGTATCTGAGAGAGTTAGAGCTAAGGAAGGGGTAGCAATAATGTTGAAGGATCAGTTATGGAAGGAAAAGAGGGAATATAAATGTGTAAATTCAAGGATTATGTGGATTAAAATAAGGGTCGGATGCGAAAAGTGGGTCATAATAAGCGTGTATGCACCTGGAGAAGAGAGGAGTGTAGAGGAGAGAGAGAGATTTTGGGAGATGTTAAGCGAATGTATAGGAACTTTTGAACCAAATGAGAGAGTAATTGTGGTAGGGGACCTAAATGCTAAAGTGGGAGAAACATGCAGAGAGGGTGTAGTAGGTAAGTTTGGGGTGCCAGGTGGAAATGATAATGGGAGCCCTTTGATTGAACTTTGTATAGAAAGGGGTTTAGTTATAGGTAATACATATTTTAAGAAAAGAGGATAAATAAGTATACAAGATATGATGTAGGGCGTAATGACAGTAGTTTGTTGGACTATGTATTGATAGATAAAAGACTGTTGAGTAGACTTCAGGATTTACATGTTTATAGAGGGGCTACAGATATATCAGATCACTTTTTAGTTATAGCTACAGTGGGAGTAAAAGGTAGATGGGATACAAGGAAAATAGAATCAGTAAGTAAAAGAGAGGTGAAGGTTTATAAACTAAAAGAGGAGGCAGTTAGGGTAAGATATAAACAACTATTGGAGGATAGATGGGCTAGTGAGAGTGTAGGCAATGGGGTCGAAAATGTATGGGGTAGATTTAAAAATGTAGTGTTAGAGTGTTCAGCAGAAGTTTGTGTTACAGGCGAGTGGGTGCGGAGGGAAGAGGAGCGATTGGTGGAATGATGATGTAAAGAGAGTAGTAAGGGAGAAAAGTTAGCATATGAGAGGTTTTACAAAGTAGAAGTGATGCAAGGAGGGAAGAGTATATGGAGAGAAAAAGAGAGGTTAAAAGAGTGGTGAAGCAATGTAAAAGAGAGCAGATGAGAGTGGGTGAGATGTTATCAGCAAATTTTGTTGAAAATAAGAAAAAGTTTTGGAATGAGATTAATAAGTTGAGGAAGCCTAGAGAACAAATGGATTTGACAGTTAAAAATAGGAGAGGAGAGTTATTAAATGGAGAGTTAGAGGTATCGGGAAGATGGAGAGAATATTTTGAGGATTTGTTAAATGTTGATGAAGACAGGAAGCTGTGATTTCGTGTGTAGGGCAAGGAGGAATAACATCTTGTAGGAGTGTGGAAGAGCCAGTTGTGGGTGTAGGGGAAGTTCGTGAGGCAGTGGGTAGAATGAAAGGGGTAAGGCAGCTGGGATTGATGGGATAAAGATAGAAATGTTAAAAGCAGGTGGGGATATAATTTTGGAGTGGTTGGTGCTATTATTTAATAAATGTATGGAAGAGGGTAAGGTACCTAGGGATTGGAAGAGAGCTGAGTATTGTTACTTTGTATAAAGGCAAAGGGGACAAAGAGAGTGCAAAAATTATAGGGGAATAAGTCTGTTGAGTGTACCTGGTAAAGTGTATGGTAGAGTTATTATTGAAAGAATTAAGAGTAAAACAGAAAGCAGGATAGCAGATGAACAAGGGGGCTTTAGGAAAGGTAGGGGGTGTGTAGACCAAGTGTTTACAGTGAAACATATAGGTGAACAGTATTTGGATAAGGGTAAAGATGTTTTGTGGCATTTATGGATTTGGAAAAGGCGTATGATAGGGTAGATAGGGGGCAATGTGGCAGATGTTGCAGGTGTATGGAATAGGAGGAAGGTTACTGAAAGCAGTGAAGAGTTTTTATGAGGATAGTGAGGCTCAGGTTAGAGTGTGTAGGAGGGAAGGGACTATTTCCCAGTAAAAGTGGGCCTTAGACAAGGATGTGTGATGTCACCGTGGTTGTTCAATATATTTATAGATGGGGTTGTAAGAGAAGTGAATGCGAGGGTCTTGGCAAGAGGTGTTGGGCTAAAAGATAAAGAAGCAAATACAAAGTGGGAGTTGTCACAGTTGCTTTTTGCTGATGACACTGTGCTTTTGGGAGATTCTGAAGAGAAGCTGCAGAGGTTGGTGGATGAATTTGGTAGGGTGTGTAAAAGAAGAAAATTGAAAGTGAATATAGGAAAGAGTAAGGTGATGAGGATAACAAAAAGAATACGTGACGAAAGATTGGATATCAGATTGGAGGAGAGAGTATGGAGGAGGTGAATGTATTCAGATATTTGGGAGTGGACATGTGCGGATGGGTCTATGAAGGATGAGGTGAATCATAGAATTGATGAGGGGAAAAGGGTGAGTGGAGCACTTCGGAGTCTGTGGAGACAAAGAACCTTGTCCATGGAAGTAAAGAGGGGAATGTATGAGAGATAGTTATACCAACGCTCTTATATGGGTGTGAAGCATGGGTGATGAATGTTGCAACGAGGAGAAGGCTGGAGGCAGTGGAGATGTCATGTCTGAGGTCAATGTGTGGTGTGAATATAATGCAGAGAATTCGGAGTTTGGAAATTAGAGGAGGTGCGGGATTACCAAAACGATTGTCCAGAGAGCTGAGGAGGGGTTGTTGAGGTGGTTTGGACATGTAGAGAGAATGGAACGAGACAGAGTGACTTCGAGAGTGTATAAATCTGTAGTGGAGGGAAGGCGGGGTAGGGGTCGGCCTAGGAAAGGTTGGAGGGAGGGGGTAAAGGAAGTTTTGTGTGCGAGGGGCTTGGATTTCCAGCAAGCATGTGTGAGCGTATTTGATAGGAGTGAATGGAGGCATATGGTTTTTAATACTTGACGTGCTGTTGGAGTGTGAGCAAAGTAACATTTATGAAGGGATTCAGGGAAACCGGCAGGCCGGACTTGAGTTCTGGAGATGGGAAGTACAGTGCCGGCACTCTGAAGGAGGGGTGTAAATGTTGCAGTTTTATAACTGTAGTGTAAAGCATCCTTCTGGCAAGACAGTGATGGAGTGAATGATGATGAAAGTTTTTCTTTTTCGGGCCACCCTGCCTTGGTGGGAATCGGCCGATGTGTTAATAAAAAAAAAATAAAAATTACTTTATAAAGCGAACGATATTTAATGTACTAAAGCTTATTCTCTAAAATATATTTAAATCAAAATGAATAATACCTGAATTCGACAGCAGTTGTTTATTTTTTTTAGTCGTTAAAATTATCATATTTTTGGAGCTGAAGCTTCTAGTTAATAATCTCTCCAGTTGTTGTGAAAAATTATTACTTAAAAATCCCCTGACATATATGTCATCACTGCATTTGATGCAGGTTTAAGAGTAATAATAAATACACGCCCATATATATATATATATATATATATATATATATATATATATATATATATATATATATATATATATATATATATATATATATATATATATATATATATTAAACATTTCGATCTTCACTAGCTGCGAGACAGTGTCGAATTGGGGTATATAATAATAAAAACAATGTTTTTTAAATGTTCATATCTAAACCCTTCTATTAGGCATCCTTATACACTCTATATCCGACGAAACACCCAAAGCCGATAAGAAAGACGATCATTGCATAATGTTCCATATATATAGCGTCGCCTCCAGCATCACGGAGATTTTTAACCAGTTTGACAACAAAACTCTTAGCAAAACACATTTTAAACCAGGTATACTGCCGATGAATGCCTACTACTACTATTGCTACGACTATGACTACTACTACTACCAGTACTTCTCAACATGCTAGAGAGTCTCAAGATCTGCTTAACGTTGGCTGGTAGGCCATCTGTGGTGCTTCTCAAATATTTGTTTGTGTTTTGTATTAGCACACGTGTTCCTCTCTCCTGCTAACAAATTGTGCGACCACCAAAACTGATCTAATGGGCTTGATAAAGCCTGTTGTGGAAACAAAATATCGTCTAAGTAAAGTTCCCAATTGCCGCTTGTGCCTTTATCAACTACAATTTGTCGGTACAGTGGACCCCCGTCTAACGAACAAAATTCATTCCAGAAGCCTGCTCAAGTGCCATTACCGAACGAATTTACTCCCTTAAGAAATAATGTCAAGTAGGTTAGTCCATTTCAGACCCCCAAAAATACACTTACAAAAGCACTTACAATATTATACTTACATAATTGTACGATTTCCGGGGTGTTCGTTAGGCGGGGGTCCACGGTATTCCAGTACCATCTACTACTGTTGATGCTGCATACTCCAAGATGAGTCTGACATATGTAGTATATAGTACGAATGATTCGTTGCTTGTATATATGTTGTGATAAGTTTCTCTGTTTTGATGTTTGTGCACGAAGAGAAACATGTAAGTGGAGTGGCTTGTATGTCAGTATATATACACTCAGAGCTTACTGTAATTCCGATAATCCGATATTTGCGAGTAACATATTCACGATTGGTAGTGAATAGGTTACGCCCAGCTTTAATGACAATTGCTTATCGATAGCCTTTAAGCCCAATTAATTAGCCATGTTGAAATACCTGAAAGCTAATCTCAGATTTGCCAAATATGCAGATGTTACATAGGTTAATTACTAGGTACCATCCTCAATTCAAGGTCCCCTTCGAATGTGGTTTGCAACCCTTTTACCCTGAACCAATAAAACTTTTCAGGTCTTTGCTATTCCCAAATTTTTATAACCTTGCACATGCTGAGACTGAATTCTAATGAGCACTAGCCAGATCAGTCCCTCAACTTATCCAGATTAGTTTGCAGCCTTTTCGTGCCCCTCCTTATTGTTATTCTCCTTGCTAGTTTCACATTGTCGGTGGAAATGGATGTATTAGACTGTCTCTCCTGGCATGTCGTTTGCATACACCGAAATCGTCATGGTTCCGGTAGCAATCCTTGGGGAACACCGCTTCTCACACTTGATCACTGTGATGTCTCTCCCCGGTTATTCTCTCTCTTTCTCTCTCTCTCTCTCTCTCTCTCTCTCTCTCTCTCTCTCTCTCTCTCTCTCTCTCTCTCTCTCTCTCTCTCTCTCTCTCTCTCTCTCTCTGTATTTGTGTGTGTGTTTGTATGTCTCGGACCATATATCAAGTTGTAGCCGAGCTTGAAATGGGAAAAAAATTAAAGAAAACCATTGGAAAGAGATGGGAATGTAGGTAGGGAGAGAGGGAGAGGAAATGAGTAGACATAAATGAGACTGAGCGTGTGTGTGAATGTGTGTATGCCTGTGAGTTGCGTGTACATGTGTGCTTCTGTATAGATACGTGTCTCACATGGTAAATATTCATAAAATATATTTTCATCATAAACTAAAAAAAAACAGGCCTTGGCACCGCTCCCGGTTCCCTGAGTTGACACATTTTTTAAAGTTTAACGCAAGAGAATGAGTTAGTGACGTCCTAACAGGGCACTCCTTGTATCTAAATATATACTTTTTTTTTTTTACCACACGGGCCGTCTCCCACCAGGATGACGGGAAAAAAAACAGGCACAATCATTCATTAAACTGAGTTCTTGACATAAGTGTTCATGTATCACATTTCAAATGAACCTTTGAACTGTAGCATCACCACCTCTCCTTCTAAGTGCCGTCAATGTACTTCCCATCTCCGGACTTAAGTCCGGCTAACCTGTTTCTCTGTATCCCTTCATTACTCTTACCTTTCTAACACTCCACCAGCGTATCAGACTATTAAAACTGCGTTTCTACACACTGTGATCTGATACGCTAACACAAGTCGCTTAAGACCCGAACATTCAACACCTTTAACCCCTCTATACGTCCCCCGGGAGAAGTATGAGACGACCCATACGTCTGCCCTTACCTAAATTCAGAAGAACACTAAGAATCGTCTTACCATGTCTGTAGGACATACTATCTTTTTTTATCTCAGGATCCATAGTCTGGATGCACGACAAAGTGCAATCAGTAGTGGGTGTTATGAATCCTTACGAGAGTTTTGCTCAGACTAATGACAACTTTTTGTGCTAAGACAGTTTCTTGGTCTTAACTGGTGTTCTACTGTGAAAACTTGTGCTGTTGCGAGACTCACCTCACCCTCACCTCAGTCTCACAAAATATTCTAACTGAAATCAATAGTGCTGACGTAGAGACCTCATTACAATAACTTGAAAATATATTTCTTGCATAATGTGGAGACATTTCTTTGATAAATCACTGGTGCTAAATGAACACAGTAACTCAGCTGCTTACTGTAAGACAAAAAGTGCAATGTATACTTAAACTACAAATGACTCCTCATTTGGCCTCGTAATTTTTCTATTGGTGAGGTGGAAAGTTTTGCAGAAACGTCCATCACCACCGGAACATCTTATGCATACTTCAACAACCGCTAGTTCAGATTAGTATCAAGCAGTATATAATCCGTGTGACGTACAACTGATGATAGCTGTGTTTTGGGAACCCATAAAGCATGTTTATCCTTCAACCGTCTCATTACATCGTACACTCACCAGAGTTCATCATGCCTCGCACCGCCAAATTATAATGAGGATGAAAATGATGGTAGTTATTTCCTTGCGATGCCGACAGAGTAGCATGATAAATTATTGCAAAATCGTTTTTATCTAGATAAATTGTGGGTGTTTTTTTTTTTTTTCCTTACAGATTTGTATATGCCTGTCCAGTTTTGTGTCTTTGAGATGTGTACAATCACATTTCTAAATTTTTACATAAATATTTAAGCTGATATACACTTACGTTGCACACACACACACACACACACACACACACACACACACACACACACACACACACACACCCACACACACACACACACACATTATATATATATATATATATATATATATATATATATATATATATATATATATATATATATATATATACATCACATACGTACACACATACACGCACGCATATACAACAGGCCTAGTGTCTAATCGACATGTGCCTAGGACAAAATGGTAACTAACTAACACACACACACACACACACACACACACACACACACACACACATACACACATACACACACACACATACACACAAACATACACACAACTGAGGAGGAGGTGAAGAAGCTGCTCAGTGACCTTGATGCCTCAAAGGCGATGGGGCCGCACAACATCTCTCCTTGGGTCCTGAGAGAGGGAGCAGAGACGCTGTGTGTGCCACTAACCACAATATTCAACACATCCCTTGAAACTGGGCAGCTACCTGAGATATAGAAGAAGGCAAATGTAGTTCCCATTTTTAAGAAAGGAGAGAGAAACGAGGCACTAAACTAAAGACCAGTGTCACTTACGTGTATAGTGTGCAAAGTCATGGAGAAGATTATCAAGAGGAGAGTGGTGGAGCACCTGGAACGGCACAAGATTATAAACGATAACCAGCACTGATTCATGGAAGGCAAATCCTCTGTCACATACCTTCTGGAGTTCTATGACAAAGTAACAGAAGTAAGACACGAGAGGGAGGGGTGGGTTGATTGCATTTTCTTGGACTGCAGGAAGGCCTTCGACACAGTTCCTCATAAAAGATTAGTGCAGAAGTTAGAGGATCAGGCGTGTATAACAGGAAGGGCACTGCAATGGATCAGAGAATACCTGACAGGGAGGCAACAACGGGTCATGGTACGTGATGAAGTATCACAGTGGGCGCCTGTGAGGAGCGGGGTCCCACAGGGGTCAGTCCTAGGACCAGTGCTATTCTTGGTATATGTGAATGATATGACGGACGGGATAGACTCAGAAGTGTCTGTGTTCGCAGACGATGTGAAGTTAATGAGGAGAATTAAATCAGATGAGGATCAGGCAGGACTTCGAAAAGACCTGGACATGCTGGACACGTGGTCCAGCAACTGGCTTCTCGAATTTAACCCCGCCAAATGCAAAGTCATGAAGATCGGAGAAGGGCAAAGAAGACCGCAGACAGAGTATAGGCTAGGTGGCCAAAGACTGCAATCCTCGCTCAAGGAGAAAGATCTTGGGGTGAGTATAACACCGAGCACGTCTCCGGAAGCTCACATCAACCAGATAACTGCTGCAGCATATGGGCGCCTGGCAAACCTAAGAATAGCGCTCCGATACCTTAGTAAGAAATCGTTCAAGACACAGTACAACGTGTACGTCAGGCCCATACTAGAGTATGCAGCGCCAATTCGGAACCCGTACCTGGTCAAGCACGTCAAGAAATTAGAGGAAGTGCAAAGGTTTGCGACAAGGTTAGTTCCAGAGCTAAGGGGAATGTCCTACGAAGAAAGGTTAAGGGAAATCGGCCTGACAACACTGGAGGACAGGAGGGTTAGTGGAGACATGATAACGACATACAAAATACTGCGGGAATAGACAAGGTGGATAGAGACAGGATGTTCCAGAGAGGGGACACAGAAACAAGGGGTCACAATTGGAAGTTGAAGACTCAGATGAGTCAAAGGGATGTTAGGAAGTATTTATTCAGCCATAGAGTAGTCAGGAAGGGGAATAGTTTAGCAAGTGACGTAGTGGAGGCAGGAACCATACATAGCTTTAAGACGAGGTATGATAAAGCTCATGGAGCAGGGAGAGAAGGGACCCAGTAGCGATCAGTGAAGAGGCGGGGCCAGGAGCTGAGTCTCGACCCCTGCAACCACAATTAGGTGAGTACAATTAGGTGAGTACATACACACATATTCGCGCATGTTGATGCAAGTTTCCCATTACCACGGAAAGAAAATATTTGTGTCAGATTTTTCTTACACTGATTAGTGTCTCTTCCGAGGCCATTATGCGGAAAATGAGATTTTAATCCACGGTAAAAGAGTGTAAAAATGCAGCATCAGGGGGAAAATGATTCATCTGACTCATATGTAGAGGCTGGAGATGCTACTTCAGGGACAGGAGGAAATGAATCTGCATATCCCGAACCTACCGATGATGCATAAGAAAAAGATGAATGTACCTCATCTCCTGAGCTTGATGCTGCATCAGAGATGAATCTGTTATCTCCCAAGTATGTTGCTGCATCAGGGAGAAGCGATGATTCTGTCATCACCCGAGAATGATGTTGCTTCAGGGAGAAGAGATGAATCTGTCATCTCTCGAACTTAAGGATGCTGCATCAGGGAGAAGAGATGAATCTGTCATCACCCGAGCATGATACTGCATCAGGAAGAAGAGATCAATCTGCCTCATCTACCGAGCCTGAGGATGCTGCATCTTAAAAAAGATGAATGTCATCTCCCGACTTTGAAGATGCTGCATCAGGGAGTAGAAGAGATTAATCTGTCTCATCCTTTGTGCCTGGAGGAAGACTCGCATCAGGAAACCCGTGCAAACACCTGGAGGAGATCTATATCCAGCAACATGTACATAAAAGCTTCAGATACGTGTACGTTACTGCTTCAGCAGTGTGTACGTTATTGCTTCAGTAGTGTGTGCGTTACTGCTTCAGTAGTGTGTACGTTACTGCTTCAGCAGTGTGTACGTTATTGCTTCAGCAGTGTGTACGTTACTGCTTCAGCAGTGTGTACGTTACTGCTTCAGCAGCGTGTATGTAACTGCATCAGCAGCGTGTACGTTACTGCTTCAGCAGCGTGTACGTTACTCCTTCAGCAGTGTGTACGTAACTGCTTCAGCAGTGTGTACGTAACTACTTCAACGTAATCATGCTTAAGATTGATAAATATTTTTAAATTATTATTTAGATGAAAAATTTGGTGTCCATTGTCGTCAATAATTTGACAATTATTCTTCAATAATCCTCACCTACCTTCTCCAGGGCATTCCATGAAGTAATCCCCGAGGCATTAGACACAATATTCCACACTGGCACCAGTCGTAATAATCCCTCAGGGAACTAGACGTAATAATATCCCGGGGCACTAGACGTAATGATCACCCGGGGCACTAAACGTAATAAACCCAGAAGGCACTAGATGCAATAATCCCCCGGGGCACTAGACATAATAATCCCCCAGTGTACTAGATCTAATAATTCCCTCTGCATTAGACGTAATAATCACCCAGGGTAATAGACGTAATAATCACCCAGGGTAATAGACGTAATAATCACACAAGACACTAGACGTAATAGTCGCCCAAGGCACTAGACTTAATAATTTTCCGGGGCACTAGACATAATAATCCCTCCCTGGGCACTAAACATAATAATTTTTTGGGGTACTAAAGGTAATATTTTCCCATGGTACCAGGGGAAGTAATTACATTGTACCATTTGTCCCTCACCCTTAAAACTCTAGAGAGCGCAATCTGTTTTACTAATTTCCTCTAACTTTTTTCTATATTATTTTTGGCAGTGTTTTTTTAAATGCCCATTTGTTATGTAATACAAAAAGATAAGTGTGTGATACGAAGTAATTTGCGATTCCTTTAAGGCTTCCTTGAGAATTATATGAGAATTTCTTTATTTGCCTGAGTATTATTTGAGACTGATTTAAGACTTATTTAAGAATTGAGAAAGATCTGAGAATTCCTTGAGAAATATTAGATTTTTTTTTTCGAGATTTACATAGGAACATAGGAATAGGAATGGAGGAACACTGCAGCAGGCCTACTGGCCCATACTGGGCACGTCCTTCTTTCATACTGAGACACGAGGGTCAAAAGCTGATGAACGAGTATCTCAAGTGTTTGAGAATCATTTAAAATATATCTTGAGTATCACTTGAGCATCACTGCCGATTAATCTCAAGTCATATCTGTCAGTTTTCTGAATTAAAATTACTGTTCTGTTGAAGGAAATGAATTAGATATTGGGAGTCATTTGATTTCTAGCTTTTTATCAACACGATTCTGCACTTCCTTCCTACGTCATCTCTAGCAAGTCAATATTTGAGCCCAGCTGCAGGGAAGCCAAGGTGTGAGGTTGTCAACATCTGCATTATCACCCTTGCATGTGTGTAAATATTTTATTTGTCACCTTTGCAAAACATGACTCGCAAAATCTTAATAACACGATTGTAAACAAATCACGGAACGGGTGATGTTTGTGGGATGGTATTGTAAAGGACCTGCCAAGTATGGGCCAACAGGCCTACTGCAGTGTTCCTCCTTTCTTATGTTCTTAAGTGAGTCCTGAAACTCACAAGCCGAGTAGTTAATGCACAGGCCTGTGAGATTTAGGACTCACTTTCCATGGGGTCAAATCACACCCGTTCTGTGATTTATTTAACCTTGCAAAGATGTAAACTTCATGACCGTCATGCTTGCCCGCATTTTCATTTCAAAATTTTCTTCCATTCCCTCAGCAGTACGACGTGCGCCTTGGATTCAAGAGGCATTGCCTCTTGAATAAGAAATTGACAGCTCCGGATCCTTGGTTTCTTTAAGCAATATGTTATCCATCTTTTTTCCTGGAATTTAAAAACAGTTTCCTCACGTCTCAGAAGCTGTTGCGGCGAAGCTGCAACGATACACGAGTCCAATATTTTGTGGTTCCTATTTGCTGAATGAACTCTGAAGTCACGGCATCAATCGTTAGGTTCTCCGATAAATAATCCAGATATTTTCCATTTCTGAACTTTTATGAGTTAGGATTTTTCTTTAGTCACGAGACTTCGTAGGACAATTTGGACTTTAAAGACAGATTTATAATGTAGAATATGGAAATCAATATATTTTCTTGTCTATGGTAAATATGGTAAAATTGATAAGGTAAAATAGATGTGTTTTCACTTCGATATGTCATTCAATATTTCATTAAAAATAACTAGGATTTTTTTTTTAAAACACTAATTTTAAGAGGGAAGAGCATTTTAAATTTTAATAAATTATTGAAACCTAGTTTTTTTTTTTTTTGTGAAGACATAATTTTCGTTAATTCCTTTGATGTGAGAACTTTTGTATAAAAATAAATTTTGTGAGAATGCCTCATATATACGAGATCTGTCAGATTTTTATTAATGAATTCATGAGGCAGCGTTAAACTAGAAGGGGTCATACAACGTCTAAGGAATAAGAGACAATTTTTTATTTAAGGAAGAAGGTTTATTTCCGGGAGAAGAGTGTGCTTGCTAGAAGTGAAGGATATGGTGATAGTATTTTATCAGTAGAAATCTAGGCACTTCTGACGTGGGTCTAAGCCATATGACGACTCCCTCATGAGCTCACTCCCTCATGAGCTCACTCCCTCATGAGCTCACTCCCTCATGAGCTCACTCCCTCATGAGCTCACTTCCTCAGTCGTATGCAGATGAATATAACTAAGGAATCAGAAGGCATGGAGGACTTAACCCATAAAAACCACTACTTCTGTTCCCCATATAATATTTACCTGAAATTAGCCTGAAGAAGCCTGTTGTGCAGGAGAAACTTTTCGGCAATAAAGACACCCAAGTGTTGCATATGTGTCAGAGACTTTTTGCCATATGACCGAAGCCTTCCGTTGGCTTCCCGTTTCACCCAGAAAAACACGGATCACTTCAAAGACGTGATGGTAGGATCACTGTAAATCACAGAGTAGTGACATAGGATGAAGACTGTGTTTGAATGGATTGATTGTGTCACCGATGTGATACCTTGTTACTGACACTTTCCAATAAAGATTTTTTTTCTTTATTTTTTCTCTGATTTTCCTTTCATACTGAAACCCTATCTATTATAACAGTTTTCCTTTTATTTCCTCCCCTCTGTCTCTCTCCGACGTTTTATTGTTTCCACAGTGTTTTGTGAGTGTGTGTGTGTGTGTTAGTGTCCATAACCCAGTTCCAATATACAGAGAACAATAATTGAGAAAATCGAATGATGAGAGTAATACAATATACAACGTTGACAAATGCCCAGCCACACAGTCATATATTCACATGCTTTATATTCATTGTTACTTGAAAGTCATGCATATATGGAAACTGCATCATGCAAATTGGGCATATCACAATACTAGTGTTATGTAAATACAGAGAGACCAATACGTTCTCTGGGACACTGTGATTTTTTCCCCTTTTTCTATTCAACAGAATAGTTCGTCTGTAAATAGCGTTTTTACACTATATATATATATATATATATATATATATATATATATATATATATATATATATATATATATATATATATATATATATATATATATATATAACGCATAAAAAGACAAAATATTATGAAACAAACTAACAGTCAACTCATGATGCTTATCTCATTTAATCAGAAGCAGATTGGCAGTTAACATACAAGTTTTATGAAGCCATTATGCAGTAATGATCCACAGAATCACGTTAAATTAGAGAGGCCATGGATCGATCTGTGATTAAGCAATTTTTGGACAAAGGATAAATCCGTAAAGCGTGACCAGGTGAGTATCGTCAAGAACGAGTGTCCATGTATATATTGAATTTACAATGAGCTTCGTGGTAAACAGGGGTAAACAAATGGCTTCCTCTCTTCGCTAACGTTGTCGACGACCAACCTTTAAAGAAATGTTTATGGTCTCTAGTTAATAAATCATTCTTTATCAGAGTTTGCATTTAGTACAGCAAACCAATAAAAAACTTTAAACCATTGTGATTCGACACTGATTCAGGAAGGGTTTTAAACATCGTTTTTAGTTAGTTGTTCATTTTCTAGGCACGGTATTGTGTCTTCTATTGTTTACATTCCATTAGACGATAGAAATACTCATGTACCTTGAAATGTGGCGCAGGAATCTGCATCGAAATGACGATTGTTGAATTTCCATCAATCACTAATTACGCCTTGTTGGAGCCTGGCAAATACTCTTCAGAAATTAACATCATACTCACCTTCCCTACTCACCACCCCTTCGAGGGGATGGCCTTAAAACTGGTGAAAGGCTCTTGATCACAGGAATTGTAGTTACCTTTCCCTTCTGATCAAACCTGATTGTCCCAATCCCCTCACTTTTCCCAGGCACGGTTTGACCTCTAAGAGTTTAGCGGTTACCCAAGAATTCAATAGTTGAAGGAGCACCAGCAACCACACCAACAATATTGTATCCACCAGAGCCTCTATTGATCTGCTACCCGAAAATCTCATCACGAAAAGTTTTCTGAGAACGAGAAACTGATATTCATTTGTGGCTGGAGGCTGGAGGAGGAAAATGGAAGGCCTTCAGTGTGTCTCCACAGGGCCAGACATTGACCGAATGACTGTCTCAAGACTTCTCTCTCTCTCTCTCTCTCTCTTTCTCTCACACACATTTGCTTCCTTTCTCTATTTTCCTCCAGGCTTCTTACAATAACTATGCGATATCCCAATGGAGTCATTCAGTTCTATACGATATCAAGACAAGAGATATATCACCAGTAACGTTATGCTCGTATTATGATAATAGCTACTGCAAAGCGCAAAAGTCTAGCAATAGGAACCGAAGATTATTTGACTGCTGGTTTCCCCTACAAGGATTCCAACGATGCTTCTAAATGTTTATCTTATCTATCGCAGCACACGTTTGCAAATAAAAATGACACAAGAACATGCTGAGAGTTGATTAAATTGCTCTCTGTACCCAGAGTTCGGATACCCGAAGTTTGGAAGTGGAACAAATGTTTGCTCTTGATTTGGTTCCGAACGTTTTCTTTTAGCAGTGAAATCTACAAAAATGTTTTGTCGATTTAAGCTTAACATTAGTTAAAGACTATAAGTATTAAAGAATTTGTCCCTGTGCCCTGTTAAGAATGGGAGGCAATGAGATTCAATCCCTCACGAACGTCATGAAACCTCTCTCTTGGGCAGGAGGGTGAGGGAAGCTGAGGTACAAAAGGTGGGGTTGATTAATGGGGTTTAAAGCTTATCGAGTACACGAGGGATGTTAAGGTTCCATGTCTTCTGCTCACCACCAGACAATAAATTGTTTAACCTAAAACAGAGATTTCAGATAACTCTAAGCTTATATATATTGAGAGACATAAACCTTTCGGGCTATGTATTCATTTAGTCCACATCGTGTAACGAACGAAACAATTCTAGCTTTTGCTATATTACGCATTTTCTAGCAAGGTAGGCCAGGTTTTTAAGTTTCGGTGCAAAATAAAAAATATATAAGATATATTTATGCCCGTCCTTATGTTGAACAATCCTTAAATAAAAAAAATAAAAATTCGAAAGAATTTGCTTTTAGGAATGATCAGTTCGTCTGAAAGCAGACGAAATTACACAACAAACTGATTCTTGGATTTATTTTGTGAACGTCACAAAAGCCATAGTTACAGAAGCAATATTTTTAAAGCTGCATGTCACTTGTTCACCACCTGTCAAGAAAGCTTGAATTAATAACATAGGTTGAACAGAGATACTCCGAGGCCGGACATGACCGACGGACACTTGGCCGATACACATTTGAGCGAAGGACGACTGGCCGAACGGACATTGCGCCATCAGCCAGTTGGCCTAACGGACAAAAGACCGAACGGATAATTAGGTTAGTTTAGGTGATGAATGTCATTTCGGTCATATGTCCATTAGGTAAAATGTCCTTCGGTGAAAAGTCCATCGGCGAAGTGTCTGTCGGTCAAATGTCCTGGAGCCAGATACACACCTGTCCATGTATACACGTTAGTGACTCACGACATCGTAATGACACCATATTTCTACACCATAGGAAGGTTAGCATAGGCACCACTGTGTCCACAAATGCAAGTTTTTACAGACGAATCTCCCGCTAGCATGGCCTATGCTAACCTTCCTATGGTGTAGAAATAGACCTAGTTGGATGAATCTTATTGAAGCTAGCTGGCCCAGTGGCTTACGCGACGGTCTGGAGTTTTGAGACTCTCTGACCGCGGGTTCGAACCCCACCGTGGTATGGTTTGTTTCCAATCGTATCATTACGATTTCGTGAGTCAGATTAGGTCATGGTTGGTCGCAACCTCCAGCAACCTCTGTTGGTGAGGCTCTGGCTGTTCCATAATGTCACGGTGAGTGAAATTAAAGATTTGCAACTATGAAACAATTGCTTCATGAATATTCTAGTTCTAATTGATGATGGAGAGATGTAGGATAAAAATAAATACATTTGTTTCCATTACAGGTAAGCGCAGATTTACAGCTCATCGTGGGACAGTTCTGACGCCAAATGTCAGTTACGTCAGTCTTCCTACTTATTTACTATTTATTTTCAAGAATGCGTAACTAATAAACAGTTCCTAACAGTCTGGTGCATCACCACTTGGTCATTAATCGCTGGAGTGGATCAGGATAAGTTGTCCTTGGAGGCTGGTAAGATATACTTCGTCTCCATCTCAACTTTTCGATGACCGTCATTGTTGAGCGTGACGTCCTTGTAGGATGCAGTTAAGGTAGGTAAGTCCTCTTTAAGGTAGGAAGAATTGGGACTGTCAGTATGCAGTCAGCATGCAGTCAAGATAGAACCATAGAGAATAATGAGTCAGTGTTGAATCTTATAGCCTCGCCTCTATGAAGTTACTCCCTAATTGTAGAAGTGGTTTTGGTCTTTTTTTTTCTTTTGTCGCTCTTACTGCCATTATCAGTTTTTAATAGGTCTCACGACATCATCCTATTGTGGGTGATATGACGACAAGAGGGCAGTTGTATAATTGAGGAGTCATTGAAAATGTCTAGAGGATTTTTTTTTTTTTTTGCGCATGACTTACTTGGATTTAATTTAATGAATACCTGATCGACGAGCATAATTGAACGATGCGCAGCGAATTACATTACAAGCATCCTAGCTGAAAGGTGACAGGCAAATGTTAATTATCCCTTAACTAATGTATATGTAGTTAAATATCTAATGTGAAGATTATATTTAATTATAGTTATCACTTCACTGCAAATCCGCCATGCAAAATGTAAAGTGAAATTCACATAAAAAAAAGCAGATGAACTGAATACAGAATAATCATTTGGAAATTTCTGTAGTTTAAAAAAGACTGATTCAGCTGCATTTTATTTACACACTATACATGTATGAGTATTACTACCTCGTGCAACGTAAGATGGTTGCTGCGCCTTTTCCTTGAGAATCCATATAAATAAAATATAGGTAAACAATATTAACTGTTCTGCTCTCAAACATTTCGCTTATGGTATCCAGAAATGGTATGGTAAAATAAATTTTACTACACGTTTTTATTATGCTATTAACTACATAATTCAAGTGGATATCTGATGTGGAGACAGAAAGTGGCATTTACATACCTATATCAGTCCAATTCTAAATTATATATCCAAAGCGATAGCCTAGGTTCACATAATGCTCAGATTAGTGTGAGAGAGAGGATTATCTATTGCCATAGCAGTGGTGCAGAATACATTATCATTTGCCTATAACTTTATAGATGTCAGCCGAATACTTCGGTTAATATCTTGTCCAATACATTATCAATATGTTTGATACTGAATACGTTAATAATAACAGCCACGTAAGTCGCCAAGTTTCAAAACGATATATCCTTTGCAAACTTTCAAAATCTGGTGTTTCAACTTCGAGGAATTTCAGTAACTCCTGAGCAGGACCAGTGGCAAAGAATTCCAACAGAGTTAATTAACGAGAAATGATTTATCTTTCTATTTCTTACTAATTTCTTAATAATATCGTAAGTGTGACTCACATGATTAAAAAAAAAAAAAAAGCTTACTGACTGGAATGCCATCTTATTTTATTCAGATTATTTATATTAAGATAACGCAGATTTTCTAATTGTTTGTAGATTCTCTGATTAGGTTTAAAATTTGGGTCCGGGAAGTTGGTTTTTTCAGGAGCTGAGGCCCGTGGGTAGGCAACACGCTTCTCTGATTAGGGAATCAGAGGTAAAACGCGAGGATCCACGTTGGCCCCGCTGAATCAATCGGCTGGTCTTCCATCAGGTCTCCCTACTCAGGAGTTGGCCTTGCTGTGGAAGTCTTTCGTATTTCCTGTTTGAATTCGGAGTTTTTTTTTTTTCCTAGTGCACACACGTATTCAACTAATGTTTTATTTTTGTAACACGCTGATAATAATAGGAATAATAATAATAAGCTTTATTTCTATTAGTACATGATACAGTTTTTACAGACCTTGATGACATCAGTGACGTGCAGAACATTTCGGGCATAGTAGGTCAATTTTATCCCCATGATGCGACACTCACCAGTCGACTAACACCCAGGTACCTATTTACTGATAGGTGAATAGGGACAGTAGGCGTCTTAAGGAAACATGCCTCCAATGTTTCCACCCGTAGCGGGGACTGAACCACGGACCTCAGTGTGTGAGCTGAGTGCGCTACCAACTGAGCGATAATTTGAAAACTACTTACTTTCGACGCTGGTGCATATTATAGGAGGGTTCTGGCTGTTATTGAGTTGCGTAGGTACGATTTTTTCAATTTTATGAGTGTAAATAGCACCTAGGTCTCTGTGTGATACCTTGAGAATGTATTTCCTGATCAGCTTCAAACCTTTAACAATAATGTTTTCTACTTAGAGAGATTCGGATTGCTTCTATACCGTGTAAGTGCTAATGTATAAATATTTTTTAACTAATCTGGCAAATTAAGACGTAATTACAGCGCATATCTTCGTTTAAAAGTATTTTCCGGTGTTGAAATATGTAACCGCTTAGAAGAGGCAATCTCTAATTATCCCAGGGATACCAATTTATCTGTTTTGAAATTTAGTATGACTTTTCGGAGAATGCACTCCAGCACTGGCGTAACTGGGATGTAATGGGGCATTACTGATAAACATGAAAGCAGAACAAGCCTGACCTGGGACATCGTTTCGACCTACGTCGGGCATTTTCAAATCATCAGTATATATTTATTCTTGTACTGACGTTCTCGAGGTAAAATCATCCAATACTGAAAATCTGGGCTCCAAATTATATCCTAAATTAAAAAATTTTAACGACAAGCACAATTAAAGTCAAGAAGAAAATAAAATCTTAAAGGAAATGATCAAAGGTGGAAACGTGGGTTAAGTCCCGCCCGTTCATCAAGAATATAATCTCATTTAAGCCATCCCTTTATACCAAAATAAATGAACCTTGGCTAACGAGGAGCCTCATCTTGATAGTGGGTGACGTCAAAGCCGAGGTTCACCAGGGAAAGAAATGCTTAATAGATCTTTTGGCTCGTTATCGTGTTCTTCTTCAACCTGTGACTCGTACTAATAGCTGTGATTCGTACTAATAGCTGTGACTCGTACTAATAGCTGTGACTCGTACTAATAGCTGTGACTCGTACTAATAGCTGTGACTCGTGCTAATAGCTGTGACTCGTGCTAATAGCTGTGACTCGTACTAATAGCTGTGACTCGTACTAATAGCTGTGACTCGTACTAATAGCTGTGACTCGTACTAATAACTGTGACTCGTACTAATAGCTGTGACTCTTACTAATAGCTGTGATTCGTATTAATAGCTGTGATTCGTGTTGCCAAATGTGAGCTGTGATTCTTACTGACAGCTGTGGTTCATGATGGCAGCTGTGATTCTTACTGACAGCTGTGATTCTTACTGACAGCTGTGATTCTTACTGACAGCTGTGATTCGTGCTTTTAGCTGTGAAATGCACTAACTGCTTCGATTCATATTGGCAGCTGTGAACTGTATTAACAACCGTGAATCATATCTTTCAACAGTGAGCTGTGCTGACAGCTTTGATTCATCGTGACAACTGAGATTCATTCTGGCAGTTATGAGCTGTACGAACAGCCGTGATTCATGCTGGAAGATTTAGGCTAATGGAGGTGGAAATAGAGGGACTAGGAGTTGGACTACTGGGCACCCTTGCTGCTTGTGGTAGGGGAGAGGCTTCAGAGGCGGAGCTAAGGGGAACAAAAGGGAGGAGATCGAAGGGAATAATATAGAGAGTTGTTGTAGATTTAGGTAATAGAGAATTGGGATGGGTGGGTCTAAGCATAATAGGAAGGTGAGTTTTTGGCTGGTAGAGAAAGGGTAAGAGAAGGGAATGAATGGGAAGAGTAGGGTAGGTGTGTGTATGTGTTTGTGTGAGTTTTAGTTGGCAGGGTATGCTTGCAGAGTTCGAGTCATAACTCCAGTGTTCGTAGAGGACGGATGGTTAGAAGGTGATACATTCCTCACAGGAGGACCCCCAAAAATTGAGATTTTGGCTGAAAAAGGAAGCGTAAGAGAAGGGAATGAATGGGAAGAGTAGGGAAAGTTGTTCGAGTGAGTGTGTTTGCAGGGTATGCTTGCAGGGTTGGAGTCATAGTTTCTGTGTTCGTGGGGGATGGATGGATGGATGGATGGATGGAGATACATGCCTCACAGGAGAAAAAAACACCACGCAGCACTAATTGAACTCTCGACACCTGGCTCTGTTCTCCCAATATTGGTCATTTACAAAGATGTTTTTCCGTTGTATTCTCGACTGCGTCAGTGCTGTCGCTTTTGATTCTTTTTCTCTCTCTCTCTCTCTCTCTCTCTCTCTCTCTCTCTCTCTCTCTCTCTCTCTCTCTCTCTCTCTCTCTCTCTCTCTCTCTCTCTCTCTCTCTCTCTCTCTCTCTCTCTCTCTCTCTCTCTCTCTCTCTTTTCAGTCATTAGTCTAAATTTACTTAAATGATACAAACTAATACTTATCGTGCCTCAGCTCCTGTCAAAATATGGTGCTAGAGATATCTTTTGAGTTATATAGATGTCTTGTTTATTTAATATCAAATAACGTACACAAATGGGTACAGGAAGCTAGCTATGAGCCAAGACTTTTACGTGCTCAGTTAATCTTTCTGTTATCGAGGTTACTTACTGTTTGCCTGTTTTATTGCTTATGTCTGGTTGTTCACGAGGTTTAGATACCAGAGGGATCTTGAGAGCAAGAAAAGTATGCCAAACAGTTAAGCCATAGATAACTTTGTGTCTCATAACTCGCGTGATATTAATTAAAAAAAAAACTGGGCCGAGGCACGAGGTGAGTCGCCTTGTTTGGTAATTCACCTGTCTATTTGTTGGTGCTAAAATGTGGAGGGTAGGGAATCCAAGAGAGTAGTGGATACACAATGTATTGGGTGCACATGTTGGCTATCTTAGCAATCTTTTCAATAATTAAATTTTCTCCTATTCCTTGTAACCGTATTTAATACTCATCAACACGAGACTCTATGGTGCTGGAATTAATTCAGGTAATTGTTGTAGTATTAGACTAGTATTATATATTTTAGATCAGCCATTTTTGTGAAATTTCAGTTTAAAAGTCGCCAAGATTATAAAAGAAGAGCATCAGTATTAAAAAATTTGTAATGTAAATACCACTGATTTCGGTATACACGTGCATGTTGTAATTTCGCTACAAAAACTGTACATGATAGACACATGTCGACCCTCCGTCTAGATAACGCCAGTCCTACTCTATCCAACGCCGGTTCGAATCCCGTCCTTCCCTCATAAAAAAGTGACAATCGCATATCACTATTTTTCTGAAACCCATTTACGTATGTTGATCCCTGGGGATAACATTTACGTATGTTGATCACTGGGGATAACATTTACGTATGTTGATCACTGGGGATAACATTTACGTATGTTGATCACTGGGGATAACATTTATGTATATTGATCACTGGGTATAACATTTATGTATGTTGATCACTGGGGATAACATTTATGTATGTTGATCACTGGGGATAACATTTACTATAAAAGCTTCATTGTATTAGTGTAATTTAAACACTTTTTAAGCTATTCTGAAATGTTATCTGTAATATAACTGTAATAAATCTCTAATATACTAAATATATTTAAGTAAAGTAACTAATCAGTAATGAAATATTAAATACAAAGAGACATATTAACTGTACACTCTCTCAGGGGCGTAATTACACACAATCTGCAGCTTCCGGCATGATTAATTTTTCCACTCTGGCATTTCGTATGAATGTACATTCACTCTTGCACATTCTATCCAAACTAGAAAATGCCAGGGAGTATTAATTTATCTTTATTCGCTAAAAATATACACCTTTCACTACATTAGAAAAAACATCTTTTATTTATTATTATTATTATTATTATTATTATTATTATTATTATTATTATTATTATTATAGTTATTATTGTTAACTTTATCATTATTAACTATTATTCTTTTTATTATTATTAACATTATTATTATTTAATTATCATTATTATTATTATAATTATTATTATTATTACGTACAAAAAATAGGAGGTTAATTTCAGTTCCTTAAATCAGGAGTCCTTCAGGACTGAGGCGCTCCTTGCTCTCCTTCAAAGGAAGGAAAATCACAGAGGATATTAAATGTGTGCGAATCATATCAGGATTTAACCTGACTCGCTCTGTCACTTGCTGAAAAGTTCGTCTCGACTCGGCCGTCTGTGCCGTTTCGCAAATCGTGCCAATTACGCACTTTTCGATGTTTGGCCAACGAAACTGGCGAAGTTTTATGTTTAGATTTCGCTGCAAATATCTGCTGCTGCTGCTGCTGCTGCTGCTGCTGCTGCTGCTGTTTCTAGGTCTTGTGTGTGTGTGTGTGTGTGTGTGTGTGTGTGTGTGTGTGTGTGTGTGTATGTGTGTGTGTGTGTGTGTGTGTGTGTGTGTGTGTGTGTGTGTGTGTGTGTGTGGTGTGATTTTGGCTTAAATAGCAACGCTCTTCTTGCCGAATAAGGCAAGCGAAAATTTGTGTTTGAAATAATTTTGCAAAAAAATCATTCAGAGCCTAACGAAAAAAATATATTTCATTGTGTTTGTTTATTATTAAATTGTTATTAAACTCATCTAAAATATATTTAGTTGGATTAGGCTAAATTATATTTTCTAAACTAAGTTTTCTAAGGTTCTTTTGGTACAAAATTAATTATTTTTACATTAACGTAAATGAAAAAAAAATATATTTTTAAACGTATAAGAGAAAATTTTAGAAAGGACTTCATTTTAAATGAATTCTTGCTAATTGACTAATTTTTCCTATTTCGCACGACATATATATGTACTCACCTATATGTGGTTGCAGGGGTCGAGTCATAGCTCCTGGCCCCGCCTCTTCACTGGTCGATACTAATTCATTCTCTCCCTGCTCCATAAGCTTTATCATACCTCTTCTTAAAGCTATGTATGGAACTTGCTTCCACTGCTTCACTCTCCAGATTATTCCACTTCCTGACAACTCTAAGAATAAAGAAATACTTCCTAACATCCCTATGACTCATCTGGGTTTTCAGCTTCCAATTGTGGCCCCTTGTGTGTGTGTGTGTGTGTTAGTTAGTTACCATTTTGTCCTAGGCACATCGATTAGACACTAGGCCTGTTGTATGTAGTAGTAGTGTGTGTGTGTGTGTGTGTGCGTGTACTCACCTAATTGTGGTTGCAGGGGTCGATACTCAGCTCCTGGCCCCGCCTCTTCACTGATCGCTACTGGGTCCTCTCTCTTCCTGCTCCATGAGCTTTATCATACCTCGTCTTAAAGTTATGTATGGTTCCTGCCTCCATTACATCATTTGCTAGACTATTCCACTTCCTGACAACTCTATGGCTGAATAAATACTTCCTAACATCCCTTTGACTCATCTGAGTCTTCAACTTCCAATGTGTGTGTGTGTGTGTGTGTGTGTGTGTGTGTGTGTGTGTGTGTTTATATGTATAAATGAACATTGTGCCGAACAATATAATTTGCTATATAATATTAATAATAATAATAATAATAATAATAATAATAATAATAATAATAATAATAATAATAATAATAATAATAATAATAATAATAATAATATAGCGATTCTTAAAACTTTCATCTAATTTACTGAGTTATCGAGCCTCATCACGTATTCGAATTATTATGATTCCCCTTTATTCCTATATTCTTTAGTTCCTTTATTCTCTTTATTATGTTCCCTTACACGTTTGATTTCTTAATTTAATTCTCCTTAATTATCATCTCTCCCCTGTACGCTTATTCATTGTAATTGTAAAAAGATATATTTTTTCACGAGTGCTCTCTCTCCCCCCCTCTTTTACGAGTCATTTTATCTAAAAATCCATCACTATCTTTAGTTGTTATTCTCCATCCTCATTCCTCCCTCATTCCCTCTCTTCTCTCCTATTGAGTTCTGGGTATTTTGGTATGACTGTAGGTTATCAGTCAAGTAAAATAACTGGGAACTACCCATTGTCTCTGTGTGGACAAAATATTCCTGTGTGAGATCAAATCTGATTATCTCTTTCCTCCGGTTCTCTATGATCCATAAGGTTTTAGTGCTCACCAGGGAACATAATATATCCTGTTTTCCTTAACCTCTCTTACCTTCTTTCTTCACTCTTGCTCCTTTTCCCCACCTCTCCTACCTTCTTTCATTTTTTTTCTTTATCACTCCTCCCTCCTTCCCTGAACTCTCCTTTTTCCTTCCCTCTCCCATCTCCTTCCTTCACCCCTTCAGTCACCCAGGCAACATTTCTGCCCGGGTTGGCAGCGGACCAGAAGCTGGTGTCCATGACTGAGGCAATATTTCATGCAAAAATTATAGGCAGAACCGAGAGAGGAGGAATTACTCTCTCTCTCTCTCTCTCTCTCTCTCTCTACAGGTATTTGTCTAAGCTTTGATACACGTTTTGCAAGCTAAGTGTTAACCTTCCTAAATTAAAAAATATGAATAGTCAGAGAGTCTTTGCTACAATGAACCTCGTTTCAGTGTCTATAAGCTTTCATTTCCGCTCAGTTCTCCTTCGAAAGTTTTTTCTAAAGTGACTATCCATAAAGCCTTCCAATTTTATAGCCTTCTTCCCCTCAAGGGATGTGCCTTGATATTGGTGAGGGGGCTCTTGATCTGAAGAATTAGACCTTGAGTCGGCCTGAATACCTCAATATTTTATATATAATTTATATATTAACCCCCTTTTATACAGTACAGCATGAAATTAATCACATAATAAACTAAATTACAGATATGTATTAATATGATTATTATATATTGTCTAACATCGTCCATAATCTTAGAGATGATAACTTTGAATTGACAACTACGATTGCGTTCATTTGCACTAACTAACAACGTTATCAACTAAAATATATTTCTTGGTAATAAAGAATATTTTACTTGTAAATTAATTTACTAGTTAGAAGCAACTCAACTAAGTCGTTTGAATATAAGCAAACATTAAAAAAAGCCATTACACTAATAAGCTTCATAAAAAAAATACAATACCACATGAAAAGATTTTCAGCTTGTCAAAAACAGTTTTATAATGAGGGTTATCCAGTTTACAGACGTAGAATAAACACTGGAACAGTAGTAGGTTGACCTGTGTTGTCCCGGCACGGGTCTTTTCCAGCTGGTGACCCGGAACTGCAACAAGGACTCCAAATTCAGCGAGACTGTGTCTACCTTCCCCACATTATCTGGCAATGCAGGGGTGACAAGGTTATCCACCAGGTGGCAACACCATGATGCATCCTTGAACCTCGATGCTTGAGAAACAATCTAAAATCTGTTTCAGTCCAGTTATCTGAGCTCCTAACTACTGACGAAAGCCTCAAGCATTATTTCCACCCCTTTGCTTCATTTACGTACGTGTGTGTGTGTGTGTGTGTGTGTGTGTGTGTGTGTGTGTGTGTGGTGTGTGTGTGTGTGTGTGTGTGTGATATTTGTATATTAAAATAATACTAAGTGTAAAATAGGGAGATTTATGTATTTAATAAATAATGAATTAAGACACGAGAGGGGGATAGAGAGAGAGGAAAAAAATGAATCAAGAATCAAGAAAACATATGTGTAACATGACACATATTAAAGCATAAATGAAAAATAAAAAATAAAATAATCGGTTAATAGAAACAGGACGTGGTGAACGTTAAATTAAAAGTGCCTAAACCGGAATTTTTATGCTGTGAAATATGACCCCCGATATATGCACACATACACTCCGGCTCTCTGGCCACACAATACCTGCTCCCTAGTTATTAATATGGTTACCATGACAACCAAAATAGCTGAGCAATAAAGCCGCCCTCGGGCGAAAATATGAAGAGTGACATATTTCCTTTGTGGGAGTAGTGCAGTGTTCAATAATTGGCTTCAATCTGCTGGGGACAATGTTGCTGGCAGCAGCCCTTGAGCTGTCACTCGTGGGTGTGTGTGTGTGTGTGTGTGTTGTTATATATATATATATATATATATATATATATATATATATATATATATATATATATATATATATATATATATATATATATATATATATATATATATATATATATATATGTCGTGATGTCACCGTGGTTGTTCAATATATTTATAGATGGGGTTGTAAGAGAAGTGAATGCGAGGGTCTTGGCGAGAGGTGTGGGGTTAAAAGACAAAGAATCAAATACAAAGTGGGAGTTATCACAGTTGCTTTTTGCTGATGACACTGTGCTTTTGAGATATTCTGAAGAGAAGTTGCAGAGGTTGGTGGATGAATTTGGTAGGGTATGTAAAAGAAGAAAATTGAAAGTGAATATAGGAAAGAGTAAGGTGATGCGGATAACAAAAAGATTAGGTGACGAAAGATTGGATATCAGATTGGAGAGAGAGAGTATGGAGGAGGTGAATGTATTCAGATATTTGGGAGTGGATATGTCAGCAGATGAGTCTATGAAGGATGAGGTGAATCATAGAATTGATGAGGGGAAAAGGGTGAGTGGTGCACTGCGGAGTCTGTGGAGACAAAGAACTTTGTCCATGGAAGTAAAGAGGGGAATGTATGAGAGTATAGTTATACCAACACTCTTATATGGGTGTGAAGCATGGATGATGAATATTGCAACGAGGAGAAGGCTGGAGGCGGTGGAGATGTCATGTCTGAGGTCAAAGTGTGGTGTGAATATAATTCAGAGATTTCGGAAACTATTACCAAAACTATTATCCAGAGCGCTGAGGAGAGGTTGTTGAGGTGGTTTGGACATGTAGAGAGAATGGAACGAAACATAATGACTTCGAGAGTGTATAAATCTGTAGTGGAGGGAAGGCGGGGTAGGGGTCGGCCTAGGAAAGGTTGGAGGGAGGGGGTAAAAGAGGTTTTGTGTGCGAGGGGCTTGGATTTCCAGCAAGCATGCGTGAGCGTATTTGATAGGAATGAATGGAGACAAATGGTTTTTGATACTTGACGTGCTGTTGGAGTGTGAGCAAAGTAACATTTATGAAGGGATTCAGGGAAACCGGCAGGCCGGACTTGAGTCCTGGAGATGGGAAGTACAGTGTCTGCACTCTGAAGGAGGGGTGTTAATGCTGCAGTTTTATAAATGTAGTGTAAAGCACCCCTCTGGCAAGACAGTGATGGAGTGAATGATGATGAAAGTTTTTCTTTTTCGGGCCACCCTGCCTTGGTGGGAATCGGCCGATGTGTTAATAAAAATATAAATAAATATATATATATATATATATATATATATATATATATATATATATATATATATATATATATATATATGCTAGGAATTCGCAAGAGCAGGCGAAATATTCAACAAACACTGATCTCTGGCCGACGGAGACTCGAACCTACGAACCTCATGACAAGGTACGCAGTGCTTTACCGACCGTACCAGTGTTTGTGAATATGTTGTGAATATTTCGCCGGCTCTTGCGAATTCCTAGCATTGTAAAAATCTCTAGTTGTGTCGATGCATGCAGGGGATGAGATGAAAAGCTGTAAGCCTTCCTGCCTGAAAGCTGGCTGCCTTGGAATAACGTCTAGCGAAAGCTGGATGCCAAGGTATTGGACCAGTGTGGTACGGTCGGTAAAGCACTGCGTACCTTGTCATGAGGTTCGTAGGTTCGAGTCTCCGTCGGCCAGAGATCAGTGTTGTATATATATATATATATATATATATATATATATATATATATATATATATATATATATATATATATATATATATATATATATATATATATAATATATATATATATATATATATATATATATATATATATATATATATATAATAAAATGAAATACAAAAAAAATACAAAAATATACGAAATGCAAAAAAAAGCTATTATTCGAAATGTATTCTGAATGCCCCAAAATTAAGGTATAGGTATGCGTGCTAGTAGTGCAGTCTTATATATAACGAAAGCTGTCACAAGATATGCATCAGTCTGCATTCACTGCCCAGCAAGCTGTGTATATTTTCCTTACGGAATATTTAATTCAGAATAAATATACCAGCGAGGTTCTATAACTCAGTCGTAAATTCCAAAGAGCGTTTTATGGAGTCCAGTCCGGACGGCAGAGGCGGATACTCTCATACATATGCTACGATAATGCTAAAGGTTTTGCTAAATTAAACCCGTAATTGCTAGAAAAAGTCCTGAATTAAGTGAACACGAGTGAAATCCCACTCGCAAATAATTTAGATTAATTCGTTAATATTGAGAAATCTGTTAGTTAAACCTTCTGGCTCTAGTGGGGTAGGCAGGGTTCAAGTCTGTGCTGCATATATAGCTAAATTTATAAATTAATGTGAAGTAATGGTGATGGTGGAGACTCGATCCTCCGACCGCTAAAAGAAGGCAGCCAACTATTTTGTTTATTCCTGTTTCAACATAGACGAAGAAATCGAATGTGATTACATTTTGTTTATATATGGGAAAATATTTTGGAATGCTCAGACCCTTTTACGTCAAATTTTAAAAAAATCATCCTTTTTTTTTTTAATTTAGAAAGTTCAAAGTTTTTTTTTAGTGTTGACTTTACAGGAGCACTCAGGATATGAGAGTAATTACCAGGTCTGAAGATGTGATCTCGGGGCCAAGTTTATACGACAAGTCTTAAGGAGATGCTCCAGCTCCTTGATGCTGGGAAAACCGACGGACTGAACTGGCCACACCCTTGATGCTGGTGAAGAGCTATCGATTCCAGTGGCACTTCATGGGGGTGCCTTGATGCTGGTGAAGAGCTATCGATTCCAGTGACACTTCATGGGGGTGCCTTGATGCCGGTGAAGGGCCCTTAGTCCAAAGACCCTTAAAGGGAAGGTCCTTGATACTGGTGAAGAGTTATCTAGACCAAGGACCCTTGAAAGGAAGTGTCTTGATGCTGGTGATGGACTCTCGATCGACAAAAATGAAGGTAGCCTCCCCTTCCTTGAATCGCACCTATTTACGTGCCGTTTCCCAGGCGCTATATGATTCCTACGGGTTTAGGGATTCACTAAGAAAACAATAATAACGTGACAGCTAAGAGCACATTTGGAATTTTTTTTACTATAGCAAAGGTTAAAAAATATTTTTTAACCTATGTAACCTTTAAATCAGAATAATTTAAACACTAATCACACATGATTGAACTTTACGCATTAATTAATAGAGTGCGTTATAACTAATGAAAGCATTATACGCCAGACTGAAGGAAAAACGCAGGTTACAGATCAAGCTTTTAGTTGGAAAACGTTTCTCTCTGTGTAGGGTTTTATCAAGAACGTTTCTTTTCCTCACTAATGTTGGAAGTGCGCCATCTGGATCCATACTATAAACTGGCAAATGTTAAAACGGCTTTCTGAAACCTAAACATAAGACTGATTCTTGAGTACGTAGTCCCGGTCTAGCAAACTGGATTACTCTTTTATTAGGGCTCTTTAATTAAGGCTCTCTAACACTTCCTACTTAAATTAATATGAACTACTGAACCCGTGTGAGTGATAAAGCGCGAGGAATAGTAGAGGCTCGATCCTCCATCTTCTAATCTAAGCGATAGACAGACAAGCTACTGTTTACTATACGCCCTCAGCTTGGAGAGGAAGTCTAGTCGATGTTTCGGTCCATCCAGTTTGTGTGTGCTCTTTAATACGTCATACGTGAGACATAAAACCGGCAGTAGAGTACAGCAAGAGCGCAGATGGCAGGCTTGACGATGTCCGATGTTTTATTATCTAAGAGTAAGGAGGATTGGGGAGGAATAGGATTAGAAGTTAGGATGAAGAGAAAGAGGAGACGGTAGAGGAAAAGGTTAAGGTAGAAGTGAAAAGGGGGAATGATAATAAAGAAAAGACAGAAGGACGACGGTGAGAAAAAGAGGAAACAGGAAAAAGATGAAAAAAATGCAACCACTGCTGCTAAACCATGACAAAATCATCCAACAACATTGTCACCACCACTGTCAAATAAATCACCAGCATTACTACCAGCTTCTACCACCACCCCAACCACCACCGCATCCCTACCACCACACCACCATCCGCAATCTTCCATCCATCCTGCCAGCCAACCGCTCTACACCGCATCCCATGAATTGCCTCCCCCTTCCTCATTGCTTGTTCCCTTGTACCGACCACTGAGTTGTCATCTCGGTTTCTCTCTATCTCTCTTTCAATATATATATATATATATATATATATATATATATATATATATATATATATATATATATATATATATATATATATATATATATATTATATATATATATATATATATATAGGAGCACGGCATCAGACCTATTAGCACAAGCTAGTCAGGTCCAATTCACACCCACTCATGTATTTATCTAATTTATTTTTGAAACTACACAACGTGTTAGCTTCTATGACGGTACTCGGGAGTTTCTTCCACTCATCCACAACTCTATTACCAAACCAATGCTTTCATATATCCTTCCTGAATCTGATTTTTTCCAACTTAAAACCATTGCTTCGAGTCCTGTCTTGGCTAGATATTTTTAGCACGCTATTTACATTCCTTTTATTTATTCCTGTTTTCCATGTATACACCTCAATCATATTCCCCCTAATTCTACGCCTTTCTAGAGAGTGCAGATTCAGGGCCCTCAGTCTAATCTCATAGGGAAAATTTCGGATACATGGGATCAACTGTGTCATCCTCATTTCACTGGGCGTGTAAGGAAACACGCCCAATGTTTCTACCCTCACCGGGAATCGAACCCAGACACTCACCATGTGAAGCGAGAGCTTTTGCCACCAGGCCACGGGGCCTGGAAGATATGTGTGTAAACACATGAAAGCGCTTAATTATTCTGTAATACGGTGACCAGAACTGCGCAGCATAATCTAAATGAGGCCTAACCAAAGATATATAGAGTTGAAGAACAACCTGAGGACTCCTATTACTTATGCTCCTTGATATGAAGCCAAGGATTCTGTTCGATTCATTGCGAACACTTATGCACTGTTGTCTTGGTTTTAGATTACTGCTAACAAGAACTCCCAAATGCTTATCGCAATCAGTAATATTAAGATCTACATACAAATAACCAGCACATAGAAGAGAGAAGCTTATGACGACGTTTCGGTCCGACTTAGACCATTTACAAAGTCACACTAACAAAAAGGAGAGAAGGAGGGAGTATATATAGGCCAGCAGACAGGGACGGGGCAAGAGAGGTAGTGGTAGTGGAGTCAGTCAAAAGACTAAGAAAGAGGAGCAATGCAAGGGAGCTAGGGGCCCACAAAGGGTAGGAACAAGAACACAGAGGGAGAAAAATAATAGTAATGGACTAAATACCCAAGGCAGAAGAAAGAAAACCCAAAGGGGAAAGAGGAAAGGGAAAAGGGGAGAAGGGGAAAAAAGAATCGGGTAAAGTCACGGGTGTTCCGAAGTTTGGAGCATTTTACAATGTAATGGGAAAGGAAGGCATCTACAGAGACAAAGTCAGGACTAAGATTCATACAAGGAAAGTTGTGTATAAGGGAGGATTCAACCAAACGGCCACTGTGGATGTTAGAAGTAGGGTAGACAGTTTTAGCAGAAGACCAGTCAATAGGATGACTGTGATCTCTGACATGAAATTTGCACTCTCCGTAATTCATTTTCCGTTGGTATATATATATATATATATATATATATATATATATATATATATATATATATATATATATATATATATATATATATATATATATATATATATATATATATATATATATATATATAGTCTCTACGAACTCTTATTTTATTTTTCTCTTTTATTTATTTATCTCTCTTTGCTACACACACACTTACCTTCCATCACGTTGCCTCGTGAGTAGTATTAAACCAATTGCTCAAGAATATTGCCTAATAATCCTTCAGGTGACATGAGCTCACCTCTGAGTTTAGAGCCAATAAACCACGTCACTTTTATGAACCATTCGGCCCTTAGGTTGATACCGGTCCAGAGTTTATAATGCTGAAAATTGCTTCCATGGGGCGAGACATAAAAATCACAACACCGTAGATGGAACAATTCACAGATAACCCACACAATTGGAGGGGAATTTTTCGACGACGTTTCGGTCCTTCCTGGACCATTATTAAGTGAGTTGTGCTATGATAATAGTTGACTGATGAGTTATGATCTGTTAATGGTGCAGCATGAACCGAAAATTCGTATAAAAATGCCATTGCAAAGTCAAGGGTAATTCTTTAATTTTGTGGTTGAAATCAATAAAAAACGAAGCTATAGCGCGTTTTCCTGTAATTTAAATGAACTCATTATTACTAAACACTGTTCAACGTAGGTAGTATAATGCAAAGTTTACTGATAACGTTTCGCGCACGCAGTGGCCTTTATACCTTTGGAGGGTTCTTGATACAAAGAAGTGGAGAGATTCTCACTGGATCAAAAGAGATTAACGTCCATTCCACCAGGAGCTATATGACCCCTACGGGTGTCGCGCTTTCCCAATAATATCTGAGTCTACCTTACTTTCTATAACGCAACATTACAAGGATAAAGAAAATATTAAGTTTTCCATTTCATGATGTTCTTATATCACAACGTTTCCTGGATAAGTTAAGAGAAGTTGCTCCACTTTTGTGTGTGTGTGTGTGTGTGTGTGTGTGTGTGTGTGTGTGTGTGTGTGTGTAAATAAGAACGCGCAATAATTCGGTACACAAACAAATATGTCATTATGTTTGGCGGATGCTCCGGTTTCCAAGGTAATCCCTACAGCAGTGTTCATTGTTTCCATCTCAGTCACTATGCTACATAATATGTAACAATTCTCCTCAACGCCCACAGTCTAATTCAATCGAGGCATCATTGTTCCCAGAGCGTCTCCACTCAGCTTATGCTATTTACACAAGGAATCAGAGATCCAAAAGCTTCTTCACACAGAATACACCATTTACTTTACAAATCACTGCCCTCAGAGCCTATACACAAAATTTTAACTACTATCTGAATGAATCATTCTTCTCCAAGCAAAATCAACACAGCCGAAACAAATATATTGCTGCCCCCAGAGGCTGTGCATACAACATAATATATTTACTTAACAAATAAGTTTCGCCAGAACTATTGCACGGAAACACCACTATATAAGCGTCAAGCCTCGGCTTAAGTTATGCAAAGGCGGAAACCCGCTAATTTACATGTCTGAGAATGAGGTTTCCAAATATTTATCTTGTTTCTTAAAATTCCTGTTCTTTTTTAAATACCCCCATATGCAACTTTTTTTTCTCATACTATTCCTAATGTTTTCTTACTCCAAATGCTTTACCTCCTTCTACCAGTATATATAGATATATCTATATACTGCGACTCAAAAACTGTGTTTATGATGATTTAAGTAGAGCGTCTATATATTCCCATGATATATATAATTTAACCAGCTCCTGCCGAAGAACATGTAAGGTGTGTTCAATTGTATTTTTTTCTATTTCTCCACTGCTTTTATGCTCTTCTTCGGCGATTAGACGTCATTCTGCATTCCTGTCGTTCTGCCGAGAGCGACAAAATCGCATTCTCTTTTAGCTCTTTCTCAGTCGTTGCCCCAGACAGTGTGGAAAACCTCGTAGGGCTTTTATCAGTCTTAGTCGTCCCCCAGAGAGCGTGGAAGGATCAGTTTGCCTCTCCTCTCTGTCTGGTCGATCCCCCAGAGAGTTCGGAAGATTTATTATTTTTCAGCTACCTCGAGTAGTTCCCCTGAGACTTGTAAAGACTCTGCTCTTTTACGATCACTTCCTCGAAGTATCGACTTAATGCCCCATAGATAAAAAAATAATTAATTTTCTCAAAAAGAAAAAAACAGCTGGGACGCAACGACCCTCACTCTCGCCTATTTTACTTCCGAGGCATCTGAAAAAAAAAAAAAAAAAAAAAAAAGGTGTGGAGAAATAACCCACGAAACCTTGGAGTAGCTTGCATTGCCTTATTTCCAGCTTCTCCTATAAATACACTCATTAAAGCGTGTGTGTTCCAATAAACTCTTAGTTCGTAAGACTTTCCCGTAAGTTCATAGGGATACCAGCAACCCCTTAGTTGCACAGATATACACTATAGATTTTGGATCTGCAGCAACCTCTTAGCTCTTACTTTTTTTAAAGATCATAGTCACTAGTAACCTTGCAACTAAAAGAAGCCTTTAGTTCCTAAGGCATTCCATGCAGAGCCTGAAGTTACCTGACACTCGCACTACTACTGTAGTAGTTCCCGTAGAGATCTTGAGCAAAAGCCATACCCCGTAACACCTAGACTATTCTCTGTTCTAATTCTCAGTTACCACGGACAAGATCCACCCTCTGAACTCTTATCAAAAACACGTCTACTCCGCTCGTCACTCAGGTCTAGTCTAAAACTAAGAAGTTTTCTCCTAAGTTGCTCCTCCAACGAATAATTTTCCTGCAGGATTCTGTAACCAGAGATGATTGTCATCCGAGAGAGTGTAGATAGAGATTAAAACCCTTTATGTTGGTAAAGTGTATAGGTGTATATGCGTATTAGGTTTGACATACAATTATTATTATTATTATTAAGGGGAAACGCATATCGGGACGGGTCTTATAGAACTTGGAGATTGGATGTAATGGGGAAGTCAAGTTTGTTTCAAGGAAGGTACTTTTGATTCCTTAGATCAAGATCAATTCACCATCACCAAAGCGTTCACGGTGATGAGAATAATGATTATGACTTTCAGACAAGATGCTCGTCTATTGTGAATGGTATAATGTGTATACTGTCAGTGGATGCTTTTTGTTTAGTGGATTCTTGTGACCTGTTTCTATGTGTTTTCTGCCCTCACCCACCAGCCTGAGGTCAGGCTTCCCTTTGGTTTGATTAACTAGGCTGTTCCAGCCATTGGCACTGAGGCTTATATAGCGATCACAGCCTGGCTCGGAGGAGGTAGTATTTAGACTTTCTCTTAAAATCTTCTACCTAAAATCAGGTAATATTTCCGAAATCTGCTAGTACTAGGTTGAAATCTTGAGCCACGGATGCTCATAGAATGCTCTCTAATTATGCACAAGGCATCCTTGCTTTTCACTGCTTATGTAAAGTTTAACCATTGTTTTAATACCTTGAGCTTAAAACCGACTTAAATAAGATCACTTACACGTGCATGATCTTATTTTTTTCACGTTCTTTTCACATGAAAGATTCACTTGGTAATATGTGTTATTTTTGTACATGTTCTTGTGTTTGCTGACAAATTTTATTACTCACCATTTTTTTTAACAAGCTTCAACCCTCCGGAAGCTGCTGGGTATTTTGTTTTACTGCTACATTATTGCGTGTGTGTGTGTGTAACTTAGTGGGTAGCGAAGATTGTGTATTGGAGAATGCATTCCAGTATGTAGTATGTTAGCTGATGAACAATCCTGCGTGGCGTTGGGAGCCTTTGCTTCCTTTTGCTGTTAGTTAAAGCATGCACACGCGAGCGCACACACACACACACACACACACACACACACACACATACACACACACACACACACACACACACACACAAAAAAAAAACACACACACACACGAATATGCGTTCATTTTTGCTTACAAGAGAATGTTCTGCGTGTGAGTCGTTGGCACTGAAAACACCATTTGTTCCCTGTAAGGGTATCCTTCCTCCTCATATTTCACTTCGCTCGATTAATCACACAACGAAATTACTTTTGCAGTCCAGCTACGATTTTTCATAGCATTTGTTTCTCCTTAACCGAGGAAGATCAAACTAACAGTCCTTCCTGAGTCTGGCTGGCTCCTTCGCTGTCTTCTTTAGAGAGCTTGAACGACAGTCAGCAAAGTGGTTCTATATCCCCCAAAAACTGAAGGCATATACTTGAAAATAATCAAAGAGCTGCTTAAAAACAAAAACATGCAATCGTAAACATTCATAACAGAAATATCTTAAAATTAAGCAATAAAAACGAGAGCTGGGGGGAAAAAAAAAGAGGAGAGAGGAAGAGTAATAAAAGCGGGATTTCACAAGGCAGTAATTATCATCCTCAGCTGAGGTGATGAATGGGTGGGAGGCACAGGATGCAGAAATACTACACAAACATATATTTTGACCTAACGACCAATTAATCATGCCATAACGCATTATTTGAAACTCGGGTTACCCAACACACACACATACTAAGACACAGTGTTTTATTCTGATGTAATATTAATTCCCGTATCATCTATTTTACCAGAAGCTCCCCTTTCTCAGCACAGAATATTTCATTAAATTTATGTCAAGGCCCTGGAGACACAGTAAGAAGTGAAGAAAGGGCAGACTTCAGAAGTTATTAGCGGGACAACGTTTCGCTCTGTATAGAGCTTCATCATGACAATAGAAGCTCTATATAGAAAAATAAACATTGTCCCGATAAAATCTTATTCAATAACCTGATTTTTTTTGCTTCCCTCGGCAGTACGCCTTTTGGACCCGACAAGTCAAAGACTGGAACACAAGACTAGGCGTTGATGATATTCATTTTAGGGGTATCTAATATCTAATAGGTTTATGTCATGACAAAGATCACTCACAGAGCAACATGGTAGCTTGTATTAAGATACCTTTTTTAAAGAGCACTAAAAATCTAGCAAACGACAAACAACAACGTTAACCAGACAATAACCAGCAGTCGTTTTGCTCTTCAGTTACAATAATATTTCTTGCGGTACCATTCAGATCCCACATGTGGGAAAAATTCTGACATTAATTTTTGAAAGGAGTGGACTGGCTATCCAGTTGAAGACCTCGGTTAGAGGACCAAAAGTTCCACTGGTGGGTTCTTATATGACTGAGACCCGCGTCAGGAAACACTTGTCCCGTTTCCTGACGAATCTCACCTAACTTAACCGGTGAAGAAAGTGTGTTTATCAGTCTATTGAGAACATTACTCAGACTTTTTACTTAAATCATGTAATGTCATTTTCTTAATTCCATCATTCGACTAACACACTTCGCAAGAACAAGTTAGCTATCTTAGGTATCTACATTGTTTCAGACTATGGAGCTGTGGGACTGACCACTTCAAAACTACATCTTCGAGGGTGATGGACTGATAACATCGTCTTTACATTTACACTTCTTCTGCTGCCTCCTCCTGTATTAGACTGAAGAAGCTTACTGTGTAAGCGAAAAGTTTCGGAATTAAGACACCTAACTGTTGCACATGTGTCTTACTTATCAACTTGTCGGTATTGTGTACCATTATTATTTTCACACATTTTGGTTCAGCTGTTGAAGGTATCAGTTCTAACTAGGCCATTGTTAGCAGAATTAGGTTTACGTTAGCCTCTTCTATATGAACATGATGAGCCTAGTGAAGCAAAAACTGTACACCTAAATTAAGCCGAGCATATGCAGCTCAAGCCTAGTTATCTTTCTTCAAACCGATATCAGACTAATAATAAAAACATTCATGAAGAAGTAGTCGAGGATAAAGCAATCATAAGTCCACTCAAGCACAGCTGGTTTCAGAAAATGTTCGCTGCGTGATTAGGTGAAAAGGAAATAAAAAATTATCCAGAGTAAAGTCACGAGAATTTTTTAAGTTAACTGTGGTGGTTGTGACGCAGTACCAGTTCTGCTGCAGACCATAACAAGGTAGTGAGAACACCAGTACTTCAGAATACTATAAGTAATTTCTGCTGTAAAATATAAGCAAGTGGTGAGAGCACCAGTTCTGGTGCATAAAACGTAGTAGTAACACCAGTTCTGCTGCAGAATATGTCGTGGTCACTCATGACTGGAAGGCACTCTGTAACCCCATTCTGTTTTCATTTTAAGTCCGTGAATTGTAAATGGTTCCAACCAGTCACTGTAATGTGTATTTTCCATTCATTTCTGACGAAAGGAGTTGAACTAGCAAATAGTCACTGAATACTATTATATGCATAAATCATTTCATGTCTAGCTTATTCTTAATTCCTCAGATTTTTGGCATGTATTTTAAAAACTTAAGATATTGTTATTCTTCCTACACTCATATCAGTGCTCACTTCTTGCAATATTTATTTTTTCAGTTTATAGGTGTGAACTTTATTTAAATATTAAGAAGCATACATATGCTGAGGAGGACAAAGCTGGAACCAGATGTGGGCCGGATTTTTTAATCAGTCAGCAGATTAGTTTGGAAAACTCTGAGAAAATCTTCTCTCTCTCTCTCTTTCTCACTTTTTTTTTTTGTTACACAAGGTTTTTCAAGACTAGGTTTAAGGTTCCTTACTCTATTTACAAGATAAGAGCTGTTACCTACGTCAGCTCGTTGGAAAACCTGTTTATTGCTAGGAAATATACTGATTGGGAACAGGGTGAAGTTGGAGCCATCTGTGGGCCAGCGATTTCATTTGTTCAACTGACTTTATTTCTCTCTCTCTCTTCTCTTCTTCTTCTTCTTCTCTCTCTCTCTCTCTCTCTCTCTCTCTCTCTCTCTCCCTCCCTCTCTACTCTCAGCCACTTTACACGAAGCCACAAGAGGGTCAAGCCATGTTGGTCACTCTGTCGCTCACATAAAACCTAATGACATCCTGTAGGTAAAAAAAAAAAAGCGGAAACCTAACTTTAACTTGCATTTTCTCGCAAAGACAAGGTAAATCGCGTGGTTCTAAAACTCATTATTCTCTCTGCTGGATAAAAAAAAAATATCATTGTTACCATGGAACAAAGAGGAAGAGAAAAAAAAACAGCAAGCCTGTTTTAAAACTTATCATCTTGTTTAGGATTTTTTTTTTTTTTAAATTAGTTAGGGATCTATTTTTTTCTTAATCGCTTCGTCCTTTTTTTCATAATTTTTTCTTTAGAGATTCTCGTTAAAACTTTTGCTGTTAGTGCGCGCGCGCTCACACACACGCGCACGCACGCACACACACACAATTAGGTGAGTGTACACACAAAAAAAAAAAAAAAAAAAAAGATCTACCAATCTGAGTATGCATCACCGAGATGATGCTCTAACCTGAAGCAAATATTACTACTAAATAGAGAATTTTCATAGATTCGTTTCCAGACTTGCCTTGAAGGTAAGTGAGATGAGCCGAGAAGAGACTTAAAAGAATAGGATTTCATTAGCACTAGCGGGAAGAAGAATTGAAACATGACCATAATATATCAGATTCTAAGAGGATTCAATACGACACAGACAGAAATGAGTTAGAGTGCAAGAATCACTGTTGGTGCTAAAGTCAGAACTGCTACACAAGGTAGTCAAACAGTACGCTTTACGCACTGTGGGGCAGAATCTGAGGCAATGTGGGCGAGAAAGTAGTGATAACAGATTGCATGCAGTTTTAAAAGTGCTGTAGGTCTAGGAGAGACTCTTGCCGGGTCACCATTTGGAGAAGACCCGGGCCGGATGTACCGGCGAACCTACAACAACAACAACAACAATCTAGGAGAGACTACTAATACAGCAGTAATTAGGTAAATACTGCCAGAAACACACAAACACCCATGGGACCTGACAGCTATGGGAGTGAGAGACGCAGCAGAGTTATTGTACGAACCTATAACAAAGGTCGACAATACACAGATAACCCGCACGTAGGAGAGGGGAGCTTACGACGACGTTTCGGTCCGACCTGGATCATTTACAAAGTCACACTAACGTGTATATTGTTCCAGTCACAGTATTGTGCCTTTTTTTTCTTTAAGGTCGTCAAGAATTCACTATATATGGTATAACTACGGAATACCTGGAAGATGACTTGTGCAGTTATTATATGTAAAAAGAATAGACTGAACTGCAAGCCATTTTTCGTTAAGATGTCTCCTATACAAAGAAATAGAGAAGAGTGTGAGGAAGATCTTGTCGGACGAACCAATTGGAAATTTGAGAGCTACTGAGAATCTGAGAGAGAGAGAGAGAGAGAGAGAGAGAGAGAGAGAGAGAGAGAGAGAGAGAGAGAGAGAGAGAGAGAGAGAGAGAGAGAGAGAGAGAGAGAGAGAGAGAGAGAGAAAGAGAGTGCATTGTGTGTGTGTATACTATATTACCAGGATTGTAAGAAAGAATTTAATATGGTTTCTCACCAGAGTCACCATGAAATTGGAAAAAATGCAAAGACAAACCCGTGGCAAAAATAATTCACAATAAACCAACAAATATGGCCCGGCTCTGGCCATTATCATGCCACGAATTTATAATGAGAAAGTAGAGATTGAGAAGTCGTTTAAAGGTTAACTTCTAATAAGAGGGTTAATTGTTAGGTGATCCTAAAACTAGAAGAGCAAGTTGGGATGAAAAAGCTAGTTTTCTAGTAGGTAAACAAGTATCTGATAGAAGAGGAAGATAATAGTATGTAATGAAGGATCAAGATTGTTGAAAATTGGAGTATGTCTAGGATCAGTACTAAGGTGATCAGGCTGAGGGACTGATTACCTCAAACTTCTCATCTTCCACCGCTCTTATCTGTACTGGACTGAAGAAGCCACTGGCTGGCGAAATGTTTCCACAACAAGATTCCCAAATGTTACAAAAGTGTCTCAGTCTTCAAGTTCTCGTTTTTTTCCAAACCATTTAACACCATACTTCTAACATATGCAGATAACCTACTAGATAATAATAATAATAATAATAATAATAATAATAATAATAATAATAATAATAATAATAATAATAATAATAAATATTATTATTATTATAATTATTATTATTATTATTATTATTATTATTATTATTATTATTATTATTATTATTATTATTTGTTATTATTATTATTTTGTTGATTATTATTATTATATTATTATTATTATTATTATTATATTTTATTATTATTATTATTATTATTATTATTATTATTATTATTATTATTATTATTATTATTATTATTATTATTGTTATTATTATTATTATTTTTATTATTATTATTATTATTATTATTATTATTATTATTATTATTATTATTATAATATTCATAATAATAATAATTATAATAATAATATTGTTATTATTATTATTATTATTATTTATACAAAAAAAGTTAGGTCAGTTTTATCCCCAGGAACCACGCCAGTCAACTAACACTCAGGTACATATTTTACTGATAGGTGAACAGAGACAGCAAATGCCTTAAAGGAAACGCGTCCTAATCTTTCCACCCGTACCGGGGATCGATCCCCGAATCCAATGTTTCTTGTAGATGTGATAATTCGAACTGTAAATGCCAGAGACAACCTCCATGAAGATGTACAGAGATTACATGGTTGGTCAGACAAGCGGATGCTGGAATTTAATTCCAGCAAAAACAAGGCCATGCTATTCAGGAAAACAGAAATGAGATTGGAGAGCTCACTGGGATGAGCTTAACTACAGTCAGTTGTGGAAAAAAAACGTTCCTGTAAAATTCCTGTCCTTACTGCAGGTTATTTATGATTTGTTCCGAAATATTAGCAAGTTAAAATGGTCCGTGACGGACCGAAACGTCGTCATAAGTTTCAGCCTTTTACTTCCGGGTAATTTATGTATTGTTCCATCCACGGCATTGTCTCTTTTTTTTCCAGTCTTCTAAACTCTTCCTTCCCAGCAATGGAAAATTTATCTCGGATGAATTTATATGTAACGTAACCCGCTACCCTTAGCAAGACATAGCTAACCCAGACATGCTGAAGATATTTAACCCAGTGTGCCAGAGCCATTTAATTCGGCGTTTCTGAGCCATTAAAGCCGACATTTATGAGACGTGTTACAGTTTGAGCGTCGGGTGAGACAAAGGGAAGTGGCGCTTGAGCGTTTTATTATTGACGTAGTGAGTGTGGGATAGTTTAGTGGCCACATGAAGCCTCTTAGTCGTATGAATAATGTTTTTGCTGGCTAATACTTTTATTCTACTATTAATGGTGATTTTAATAATAGTCATTACTACTGCTACTACTACCATTACTACTATTAATACTACTTCTACTATTTCTATTACTACTACTTCTACTACTATTACTACTACTACTACGACTACGACTACTGCTACTACTACTACTACTACTAATAATAATAATTATAAAAAAATTAAAAATTCAAGACAGTATTTACATAGCTTTGTGTGTATGTGTGTGTATTCACCTATATGTGGTTTCAAGAGTTGATTCACAGCTCTTGTGTGTGATATGTGTGTGTGTGTGTGTGTGTGTGTGTGTGTGTGTGTGTGTGTGTGCGTGTGTTATTAAATGTGTGCTGAAAGTTTACTTTAATTCTCTTTCATATGAATTAAAATATTCGTGACAGATAGTAAAGAAAATGCATTTTCAGAATAAAGATTTTTTTTTTCAGAGACAGCGTTTTGATCTTTATCAAGTCGTGACTTGATAAAGATCTCAACAGAGCGAAACGTTCGCTCTGTTGAGATCTTTATCAAGCTTGTTCCGCAAAGTGTCTCATTTCTTCCCTGTTATCAGCAGTAACACGCCACTTGCTTCCACCTTAACTGTCGCACATGTTACATATAGTCTTAATGACTCTCGTGTACTCGATAGGTTTTAAACCCAGCCCAGAAGTAGCAGCTGCAGTAGCAGCGGCAGTAGCAGCGGCAGTAGCAGCAGCAGGAGCAGCAGTATTGTAAATATTCGTTGAAGCAGTAATAGCAGAAATAGTGGCACCAGAATTATATATCTCAATGCTATATGCTATTTTATTAATTCTCCATATTGCCTTGTGTTTCTCAGGAATTTTTTTTTTTTATAATCAAATTCATTAACATTTTGACGCTAAAATGAAGGGAGATGATTTTGGATTTTTGAAAGATGTTCATCAGAGATAGATAGATAGATAGATAGATAGATAGATAGATAGATAGATAGAAGATAGAGAGAGAGAGAGAGAGAGAGAGAGAGAGAGAGAGAGAGAGAGAGAGAGAGAGAGAGAGAGAGAGAGAGAGAGAGAGAATGTATGTATCTGAGGGAGGGGGAGAACCAAAGGGCCATGGCCTTTTATCCACCAGATATATTTACGCTCCAAGTCCTCAGTGGACCAAGTTTTAGGTCTCAGAGGTGGGAGGGCAGGCAGTGCGTGGTCAGGGTTCAGTTGTGGGGGATAAAAGGTATACGAGTTGGATAGGGATGTGTGACTGGTGGGGTTAAAGACGGATTGGGGGAGGATGGTGGCTGAGAAAGAGGAGTGTGGATGGAGAATGAGGATAGGGTTGATGGTAGGGATATAGTAGGCGAGGCTGAGGATAAAGTTCGTGGCTAACATGACAATCTTAAGATTAGTACTTCTCGTTACTCGCACTGACGTATCCTGTTTCTTGATCCTACACATCCTGTTATTAGAACCAAATAATCCTATTCCAAAAATTAACAGGAACCTTTCCTAGAACCTATACATCCCCTTCATGAAATCAGTACGCTTGTTCCTGGAGCCGACACATCCTGTTCCTGAAACAGACGTCCTGTTTCTAGAACCTACGCATCCTGTTCCGAAAAAAACGACACATCCTATTTCTTGAAATAGACACGTCCTATTTCTGGAACTGATACATCCTGATCTTGAAAATGGCGCATTCTGTTACTGGAACCGACACATTCTGTTACTGGAACCGACACATTCTGTTACTGGAACTGATATATTCTCTTCCTGGAACTGATACCTCTTCTTGGAACTGATACTCTTCCTGGAACCGATATATCCTCTTCCTGGAACTGATACATCTTGTTTCTTGAACTTACACATCTTGTTTCTGGAACCAACAAATCCTGTTCCAGGAATTGATATATCCTCTTCCTGAAACTGATACATCCTGTTTCCGGAACTAACACATCCTGTTACTGGAACCGACACATCCTGTTATTGGAACCGACTCATCCTGTTCCAGGAACTGACGTATTCCAGACACCGCTGACTGTTGTGCTCTGGTTCCTTAGTCTCTGGAATCGACCGCTGACTAGAATATGTGAAGCTCAGAGCCGTACTCTGCTGGAATACCTAATGGATTCCAGCAGACTTTATGGATGCCGAGCTGTTATTTCCTGCACTGAATACGGAAAAAAACACATACTGACATTAACAGCTACGAGGATTTTTATTTTATAGGTTTTAAAAGCATTATTTTACATATATAAAACATTAGGTAGATTTGATTAATAGTATTCCACAGTAAATCTGTAATGAGATAGGATTTATGATAATCCACTGCTAGAAAAAATCGGTCACGAGATTTCAGATTGAGATTGTGTCCCTTTTATTTTTTTTATTTTTTTATTTTTGCATTTGATCATTGTTCCACATGCAGATTTTTTTCCAGTCCATTCCTCATTTCACCTATCATGTTCTCTTATCTCTCACACTCATCCCTTGCCTACATGCTTCAGCGCTTCTCTCATCTACACCCATTTTAGTTCGTATTTTTGATTAACAAACGGAGGCTTGAGCCTCTACACACACATCTACATTTCAACATGATACATTCTTTATACAGAAATGAGTGACACCTGAGAGCGTTTTCAAAACCCGTAGTTATGCAGAGCATTTCAGACACTGAATATCCCCTGCATATTATTAATATTATAATCGTCGCATGCCTCTACATCCGAACCCTCGTTCAGCTTGTTCCTCTTCTTTCAACCTTCTTCATCCCTCGAAGTTCATCAACTTTGGGAAACCTTTCAGCCACCCTCTTCCCGGCATCCATCTTTCATTCTGACTCGACAGCGAGATTATTCACTCCCTAAACTTTCTCTTCTCCTCGTACATCCAACTCTAGAGCCCTCTTCAACTCTCTTCTCTGCTCCTACTAGCTCTTCAACTCTCTTCTCTGCTCCTACTAGCTCTCCAACTCTCTTCTCTGCTCCTACTAGCTCTTCAACTCCCTTCTCTGCTCCTACTAGCTCTTCAACTCTCTTCTCTGCTCCTACTAGCTCTTCAACTCCCTTCTCTGCTCCTACTAGCTCTTCAACTCCCTTCTCTGCTCCTACTAGCTCTTCAACTCTCTTCTCTGCTCCTACTAGCTCTTCAACTCCCTTCTCTGCTCCTACTAGCTCTTCAACTCTCTTCTCTGCTCCTACTAGCTCTTCAACTCCCTTCTCTGCTCCTACTAGCTCTTCAACTCTCTTCTCTGCTCCTACTAGCTCTTCAACTCCCTTCTCTGCTCCTACTAGCTCTTCAACTCTCTTCTCTGCTCCTACTAGCTCTTCAACTCCCTTCTCTGCTCCTACTAGCTCTTCAACTCTCTTCTCTGCTCCTACTAGCTCTTCAACTCCCTTCTCTGCTCCTACTAGCTCTTCAACTCTCTTCTCTGCTCCTACTAGCTCTTCAACTCTCTTCTCTGCTCCTACTAGCTCTTCAACTCCCTTCTCTGCTCCTACTAGCTCTTCAACTCTCTTCTCTGCTCCTACTAGCTTTTCAACTCCCTTCTCTGCTCCTACTAGCTCTTCAACTCCCTTCTCTGCTCCTACTGGCTCTTCAACTCCCTTCTCTGCTCCTACTAGCTCTTCAACTCCCTTCTCTGCTCCTACTAGCTCTTCAACTCTCTTCTCTGCTCCTACTAGCTCTTCAACTCCCTTCTCTGCTCCTACTAGCTCTTCAACTCTCTTCTCTGCTCCTACTAGCTCTTCAACTCTCTTCTCTGCTCCTACTAGCTCTTCAACTCCCTTCTCTGCTCCTACTAGCTCTTCAACTCTCTTCTCTGCTCCTACTAGCTCTTCAACTCTCTTTTCTGCTCCTACTAGCTCTTCAACTCTCTTCTCTGCTCCTACTAGCTCTTCAACTCTCTTCTCTGCTCCTACTAGCTCTTCAACTCCCTTCTCTGCTTTTACTAGTTCTTCAACTCCCTTCTCTGCTCCTACTAGCTCTTCAACTCTCTTCTCTGCTCCTACTAGCTCTTCAACTCTCTTCTCTGCTCCTACTAGCTCTTCAACTCCCTTCTCTGCTCCTACTAGATCTTCAACTCCCTTCTCTGCTCCTACTAGCTCTTCAACTCTCTTCTCTGCTACTACTAGCTCTTCAACTCTCTTCTCTGCTCCTACTAGCTCTTCAACTCTCTTCTCTGCTCCTACTAGCTCTTCAACTCTCTTCTCTGCTCCTACTAGCTCTTCAACTCCCTTCTCTGCTCCTACTAGTTCTTCAACTCTCTTCTCTGCTCCTACTAGTTCTTCAACTCTCTTCTCTGCTCCTACTAGTTCTTCAACTCTCTTCTCTGCTCCTACTAGCTCTTCAACTCCCTTCTCTGCTCCTACTAGTTCTTCAACTCTCTTCTCTGCTCCTACTAGTTCTTCAACTCTCTTCTCTGCTCCTACTAGTTCTTCAACTCTCTTCTCTGCTCCTACTAGTTCTTCAACTCTCTTCTCTGCTCCTACTAGCTCTTCAACTCCCTTCTCTGCTCCTACTAGCTCTTCAACTCTCTTCTCTACTCTTACCATCTCTTCAATTCCTCTTCTTTGCACTTACTATTAATTTAGTTCTACTCTGATCTTACTATAACTCTGTCTCTTCTAACTTTATCACTTCTCCTCTACTGTTCCAGTGTTCCTTCAATATCCTTACTCCTTAAGTCATTCGGTAACATCATTTTTCAATACGTAAATATTTTTTTTTTTCATAATATAATTCCTCGGTGATCCCATTTAAAAAAAAAAAAACCTACAGCTCTGCTCCAGCAAAACCTCCCCATCACCAATACACCAACACCCCCCCTCCCTCCACCATTACTTCACCCCTTACTCTTCTCCTATCACTTTTTCAGCATCTCTCCATCACAAATTCTCCAGCACTCTCCACCCTCGCCTCACCAACATCCCTCCAACCTCAATATTAATACAGTATTATGCGGTTTTTTTTTGAGTCAGGAAGGGAGTCGATCAACCCTCAAAGGCACCAGCATTAGGGAGCTTCCGGTCACCTGTAAACCTTCAGGAGGAACCGATCAACTGCCCCTACCAGGCCAAAACCCCCTCGTCTATCTTCAGGTTATGCTGCCCACTGTATATGGTGAGATGACAAGTATATTCTCCTGGACGGAGAATTACATTACTATGATCGTCTTCAAGCGCTAAATCTTTAAGGTCACAACTACGGCAGTGGTATGAGAATTATTCACTACTACGGCAGTGGTATGAGAATTATTCACTACTACGGCAGTGGTATGAGAATTATTCACTACTACGGCAGTGGTATGAGAATTATTCAACTTTCATCCAAGAAAACTTAAAAGGGGTTGTATTTATTGGTTCATGTGCGCTTCGACAGTATTAACAACCTTCTACACTTTAATCCTTAAAGTTTATATGATGATTTGAATATGCATTTTGTATGACACAAATATTCCTTTGGAATAAGAATATCTGTTAGGAATGAGAATATATATGTTTGGAATAGCAATGTGCTACTGTTATGACAAAAATATATCCACCAATAAGGATGAAATTCTTTGAAAGACATAAAAAACTTTTTGTCGTATACACAAAAAATCAATAAAATCGCATATTTTATTTTTATATTAATACCATCTTAGTTGGTTGGGTTGAGAATTGAAGCCTATCGACTATAGGAGGGTCCTTAAGACTGCATGTTAAAACACAGAGTTCATGACGAAAATCATATCATTGTTGAGTATATATTACATAACTCACATTATAACTCATGCAGGAGAGAAACCATATCAGTTTTCAGTGTAACTACAGAACCATAACAATATATCTAAATTAATAAGACATTAGAATTCATTCTGAAGAGAAACCATATCAGGTTTCAGTATAACTAAAACAATAGACTTACGTAATAGAACACGTAAGAATCTATGTTATCAGAAACCATTTTATATTATGCTAGACCTTACATGATGTCTACGCTTAACATAAGAACATAAGAACATAAGAATGGAGGAACACTGCAGAAGGCCTATTGGCCCATACAAGGCAGGTCCATATAGAGGCGAAGGATTTTCCAGAACAGCAAATACCCTTTAAGAACCGTCAAAGGATTTATTTCATTCAAGAACCATCAGAGATAACAATTCAAAGACAATATGAGAATATTCTTCAAGAACCATCAAAGATTACCCGTCCAAAGATCCTTCAAGAACCATAAAACATTACCCGTCTAAAGATCCTTCAAGAACCATCAAACATTACCCGTCCAAAGATCCTTCAAGAACCAACAAAGATTACCCGTCCAAAGATCCTTCAAGAACCATCAAAGATTACCCGTCCAAAAGTCCATCAAGAAACATCAAAGATTATCCTGCAAAAGATCCTTCAACAGACGTCAAATTTACCCTTCAAAAGATCCTTCAAAAACATCAATGATTTCCCTTCAAAAGATCCTTCAAGAAAATTTCAAAAGATCCTCTAAGAAGCATCAAAAGAACTTTCAAGAACCATCATCGATTACCTTTCATAAGATCCTTCAAAAACCATCAAAAATTATTCTTCAAAATATCCTTCAAGACTCGTCAAAGATTATCCTTCAGGGATCCTTCGAGAACCATCAGAAATGGCCTTTAAGAATCATTGAAGAATATACTGCAAGACGGAGCAGGACCTTTCCTCATGACCTCGAGCAATTGCTTGGGGTCAATTTATGGGTCGCATATGAGGGCGGAAGACTGATAATGGTACAGTAATAGAGAGGTCAACCTCCACCTTGCTGGAGGGAGAGAGAGAGAGAGAGAGAGAGAGAGAGAGTGGCAGAGAAGGAAGAAGGGGGAAAAAGAGGGAATGAAAGGAGTGAGAAGTAAAGGGAATAGATGAGAATAGAGAAAAGTAAGGAGACAAGGAAACAGTGAGAGCGACAATAAAGAGGCCGAGAGAGGGAGAGAGAAAGATGGAGAGGGATAAAGAGAGAAGGAAAAGAGAAGGCTGATAGAGAAAGCAGAGTGGAAAAGAGGATTTAAGGGTAGAGGAGGGAGAGAGAGAGAAATAGAGAGAAAGGGGAAGGGGGAGAGAGTGAGAGAAAGAGGTGCAGTCAGGAATCTTACAGCACTTCGACGTATTTCGCATCTGCTTGACAGTAGGGGTTGCAAGATTCTGTATGAGGCACAAGTACACTCACACCTTGAGTATGCTCCACTTTCTTGGTTTGCCTGCCCCCCCCTCTCATCTGCGACTGCTTGACAGAGTACAGAACAGAGCAAGACGTCTCATCTCTCGCCTCGACCATCCTGGATAGATCTGTCATTTCAGCAGAGCCTTCAACACAGGAGGGATGTGGGTGGCCTTACTGTTATTTACAAGGCCAACATTGTCAAAGTACCACACTTGGCTCCACTTCGAGGACAGCGAGAAGCATGCTTCTATACCACAAGACGGGCAGCAAGCAGCAACTTCACTCTGGCTGTACCCTTCTCCAGAACATCACTTCATCTGAGATCATTTATCCCCAGGATGACTCGAGTCTGGAACACATTCGTACAGCATTATGATGTCAACGAGATAAAGTCAGTTGATCAAATGAAAATGCTGGCCCACAGATGGCTCCAACTTCATCCTGTTCCCTACTTGTATGTTTCATAACAATAAAAATGTTTTCAAATGACCTGATGTAAGTAACAGCTCTTAGCTTGTCAATAAAGTTAGGAATCCTTAACTTGTCAATAAGTTTATGGATCCTTAACCTAAATTTGTCAAACCCTGTGTAAAAAAAAGAGAAAAGAGAGAGAAAGGGAGAGAGAGACAGACAGACAGACAGAGAGACAGACGCAGAAGATGGGTTGAGTGCATTACCCATGCTCCTGCTGCTTCTTTCATATTCTACCTGATAATGTTATGCTCAACTTTTAAACTCTTCATATGAATGGTCTTTATTGTTGTAGATTTTACTGGTAAGTTAAAATTTGGGATGAAGATTTATTTTTTGGGGCCTTATTTGTTTTGTTGACGATAAAGATTTATGTTTTGGGGGGATGAAGGTTTAAACTGTGAGACCAAACGTGGCAATGCTGGTGATAAATATGATGAATGACTCATAGTGTAGTGGTGAATACAGTGACTTAGTGGTATAGTGGTGAATGTGATGAATCAGTAATGTAGTGGTGAATGCGATGAATGATTCAGTAGTGTTTTGGTGAATGTGATGAATAGCTCAATAGTGTAGTGGTGAATGTAATGAATGACTCAGTATAGTAGTAATGAATGTGAGTTTACAATAACACACAGTTCTAGGTTTAGTGAACTTGTTCAGTGAGCGGTAGTTCACTAGAACAAGTTCAATACTGGAACAAAACTGGAACACTCTAACACTGACTTTTTAGAGAAAATGTTTTTTTATTCAAAACAAAAGTTATTTCACTTTAAAATAAAAACAAACAAACTGAATCATGGAATCTTTGAGCAAAAAAATAGACGAAAAGTCGGTGAGACAAGGATAGAAAAACAAAGAGGAGAAATAACAGAGAGAGATACAACAATATAAAAAAAAAGTGGAGAGAACGGGGGCAGGGGAGAATGGTCGTCATGTAACAAAGTTGTTACCTTAAGTGACTCAGTCGCAGTAAACGATTGAGTTAGAGACGCGGATCTCAGAGAGCGTTCAGAAGCAAGGACATCCAGGGTGGTGGATTCCACTCAAGGATACTCACGACGGGAGGATGGTGGTTGAAGGAAAATGCAAACACACGCACACACACACAGGAGCTATGAATCGACCCCAGCAACCACAACTAGGTGAGTACACACACACACACACTCACAAACAAATATTCTGTTAGTGGGATGGAATGTGAAGGACCTGCCTTGTATGGGCCAACAGGCCTGCTGCAGTGTTCCTCCTTTCTTATATTCTTATGACAGTTTAAGACCTGGTGTCAGCTGGGACTATGACAAAAATAATACCATTGGGTGAGTACACATAATTACCAACAAACTCCTAGTTGGGAGTTGAAAAATGATCTAGTTTCCATTTATGTTTTTCCTGTCTACATGTGAGCTACCCTTCACTCTCTCTCTCTCTCTCTTTCTGAATGGTATCCCACATCTAGAGAGAAAAAACAGCACTGGAAACAAGACTGTATTTTTCAACTCCCAACTGTGAGTTAGTTGGTATTTAAATGTACTCTGCCAATGGTATTTTAAACGACAGAGCAAGTAGAAATGCCTTTAAGTTATGTTTAGATTGCAAAACTAAGAATATTGTGAAAAACTGTACTAATTTTTTAATGAGCTTGGGGTTTAATTAAACCTTGTTTTATGTCATTCTATATGTAGCTCCTGTCTGTAAGCAAGGTAATAATAATTTGACACTGTCTGTCGTTTCATAAATATGACGGATGATAATGAACAAGGTGGCTGTTCATCATGCCTCAAGACGGTATATTTTTTATGAGAGTTGTTGAAAACTTCCACTCAAGTGCTTGTTAAAGGCAGAGATACTCCATAAGACTTGTAAACGAATCTTAAACCTTTTTTAGACCCACTGAACGTCGTTTCATACGATCTCGTAGTTGCTATCGGAGACTTTATTAATGTCTTGAACAATTACTTAGCTTTCAACGGAGACACCTTTTACCTCTTGTTCACATATTTCGGTAGTAGAGATAATGTCTTCAGCATACTGTATACTTAAGTCATTGCCGTCGAAGAGGTCTTTAGCGTCTTCAATAACTACGTAACTGAGGACAGACATATGCAGCGTTTTCTACAAGTACATCACGTAACACCAGTAGAGATGCCCTCAGCATCGCTCAAAATTACATAAATTTTGAGAAAGATGTCTTCAACTGCATCAGTCTTTACTGCGTCTTGAGGTTCATCAACAAGAGACGCCGGCCACGGCAAAAAAAAAAAAAATGATCACACTCCGCTGAAAGCACTTCCGGTGATTCAGATTCTAATAAGAAAGCCCTTTCAACATTTTGGGGGGGACATTTGACAGGTATTTTACGGAGGAAATAATTAAAATCTTTTGCAAAAATGTTTCGCCAACAGAGAGAGAGAGAGAGAGAGAGAGAGAGAGAGAGAGAGAGAGAGAGAGAGAGAGAGAGAGAGAGAGAGAGAGAGAGAGAGAGAGAGAGTGAGTTCCTAGGATTTTTGTTACCACTAATTGTTCTGGTTTATTTGATCCAAACTTCCTAAGGCTGTTGAACTTTCGGTAGTTTGACACCTTCCTCGAGGATAATTATGTGTGAGATATACTCACCTTATTACGTTCCTTTTTCACAATTGTATTAATATAATGTTTAAAAAAAGACAAAGGTCACACTGCTATTGCTGGAATAGGTCATTAATAAGAAATACATTAGACATGTAAAATATGTTTATCTTGCCTATTCTTCCTATTCCTGTGAAGATATGTCTGTAAGCACATGAAAGCGCAGAGTTTTATTGTGTTTATTGTATATGTCGTGCAGAATAGGAAAAACGATTTTGGCTTAAATAGCAACACTCTTCTTGCCGAATAAGGCAAGCGAAAATTTGTGTATGCGGTAATTTCGCAAAAATCACTCTGAACCTAACGAAAAAAAAATATATTTCATTGTGTTTGTTTATTATTAAATTATTGTAAAATTATCTAAAAAAATATATTTAATTGGATTAGGCTAAATTATACAGAGTTGAAGCGCTGAGATGTGATTCAGGATTTCACGTTCCTGGAGGTGAAGGGTTTTGTGCCTCCTGACGGAGCATTTTGTGACTGCAGTTTTTACATGACTCTTGGATCACCCAGTGACATGGGAACCCCGAAGACCTGAAGAAGTACTGCCTAATATCCATGTGACTAAATGACATCTTAAGCATTCCAGTTGTTCCACTTGTTCCCTAATTCCTCTTTGCAGATAATTTCTCACCGTCTGTCCATGTAAAGCCTATGAGTACCTTGTACGTTGTAATCATGTCTCCCTTCGATTTTATTTTTTATGGTCATTCATTTCAGTTCTTTTAGGGGTGTGTGTGTGTGGAAGTTTGTGTGTGTATGTGTGCGTGTGTGTGTACTCATCTAATTGTACTCACCTGATTGTGGTTGCAGGGGTCGATTCACAGCTCCTGGCCCAGTCTGTGTGTGTGCGTGCGCTCTTGTGTATGAATATCGTGTGAATGAGCGACCTCTTGTATAATTATCGTGTGTGTAATCGAGCTTTTGTGTATGATTATCGTACGTGTTTGTGTAAGCGAGCGTTTGTGTATGATTTGTACGTGTGTGAGCGACATCTTGTACATGAATATCGGCCGTTTCTCACCAAAGGAGAAAATACGTAATCTATCTCTCACCTCCCAGCTGTCTTTACAAACTCACATTACTATCCAGTGACCTCAGTCGTAATGAGTTATTTATGAAGACACGAATTAGGTCACACACACGTAAAAAAAAGTGATAATGCTTTATTTACAGTGAGCAAAATCAGGGTATTTTTACAGAATGGTTTGTAATATACCACTGTGGATAAAATACTTTGACATTTCTCGAACATTTCTGAGCTAGCTGTCTCTGAATTCATTAATTTGATCGCATTCCAGTACATAATGCCGCAAGGAGTACCAGTGTATCTCGTTCAACTAACCAAACTTTGCGGCCCAGCCCCTGGACCCATTAATATGTACCTCTGTAATCTTTTGACTACCGCCCACAGGATTTGTAACGGATACATAATAAAGATATTAAACTCTAAATAACTGTCCAATGATCCACCAGACCTCAGGGTCAACACAGATGGCAACTAAAGATATCAAGAGAGATATGAAAAAAAACATGAATGAAATGAGAGGATAAGGTAAAGTGAGTGAGCCAAAGTTAAAAGATAGATCGCAATAGAGTTATATTTGTCAGTAGAGCTCAGACAGATAGTTAAATGTACAGTAGTCCAAATAGCAGTAGAGTAGTCCAGACAGATGGTAATAGTTACACAGACAGGGAAGAACAGGATAACCAGATAATAGCAAAAAATACACAGGTAGTGCGGAAAGAAAAATATAAACTATGCTACATAAGCGAGAGTAATATAGGAGTAGTTATGATAAATTAGAATAGAGAAGTAATTGAGCCTGATAAGGGAAGTACAGATAATTAAGACAAGATTAACAAATGTATGAGAATACATAAAAAATAGAAAATCCAAGCCAGAGGGAAATAAATTAGCCTAAATGGATGAGAATAGAATAGCAGAAATTTATGAGAAGTGACAGAAGAGATTACAGTATCCCAGTCGGAAGAGAAAATAAAAGGAAGCAAAGGAAAATAAGAAGGCGCAGGGAAACGGACTAACCTAAACATAATTTAAGTATATTGATGGAAGCAGACAGCTGCCAGAGTCAGCAGAGGCGCCTGGAAGATGAAAGGAATATTTTCAACAGAGGCTGAATGCCAAAGATCCCAATAGGATCCCTAAAAAATTCCATGTGGGTCTTGAGGGAAATACCGAAGGTCTAATGAATTCGAAGACGTATTGAATTTTTAATACGTAAGTGTGAAAGAGACATAAAGGAAATCGATATTGCTTATTAAGATATGGATAGGAGAGTTACTGGTTTAAAAATGTGTTTGGTAAAGTGAGGAATTATAGGTTATTTAAACGAATACCTAGTAGCTGCCAGCGAAAAGGTTGGGCCAGGAACTGTGACTCGACCCCTGCAACCACAACTAGGTGAGTACAAATAGGTGAGTACACACGATAAAGCTCATGAAACAGGGAGAGAGAGTGGACATAGTATCGACTAGCGAAGAACTATTACTCGGCCCCTGCAACCATAAATAGGTGAGTGTACACACATACAAATACATTTACGTTGCGAAAAGTATTTGGTAGGAAAACCTCGCAGAAATGGGTCGCTTTGTGGCACAAAGTTTGCATACACAGGGATTAATCTCCTCATTAACTCGTGTCTCTGGAGAGCATTCAGGTACTCCTTTCCCTTCAGCCTTTAAGATGTACATACCAGCAATATTACCCGGTACCCTTCCTAGTACAGTGAATTATTTTTTGTCCTCTCTGTTTAAGCACAAATGCCGCTGATAATGGACAAGAAATGACTGATAATGATAGAATATAGACATGGCACAGCAAGCTCTTATTTGTACAATGTTTCGCTCACTGGCGAGCAAAACTTTTTCCAAATTTCAAGCTTGTTCAGCTGTGCCTTAGCACTAATAAATCTCTCGTTATCTTTTTTGTCTCTCAAGCAAAGCAGCTAGAAGTCGTGTAATATTTTCTCTCTAAATTTTAGACTACCTGTGAAGTGCAGTGAAATATTTCAAAATCTGTATCCATCCCAACTTTTCTAGCCATCTGTCTTCACTTCGGAGCAATCACAGCCACAATAGTCTAGGAGGTATTACCCTTAAATAAAATATTCACCAATGGAATTTCGGATTTTACAGCGCAGGAACCACTCAGACCAATGCCAGGGTTCTGATTGATAATTAATTTCCATTCATTGTGCAACTATATGACGGTCCCTGGTGAATATATTTCTTGTCGTATATTTTTTGACAATGATTTTTACATTTTTGTTTCTGTGTCTTCTACGGGAACGGCGGAGGGGGATGGAGTGTTGATTTAACTCGAGTAACGGACTCTTGATGGAAGAAATTTTTGGTACCCAAATCACGGAACGGGTGTGAACCTATAGTGTATAGAAATACAACTAGTTGTATGAATCTTAATAGAGCCAACTGGCTGAGTGGGTAACTCACAGGCCTGTGAGGTTTAAGGTTTACTTGCCATGGGTTCAAACCTGAGTCCTGATGGTACCCCTTCTCTTCACTGGGATAAAATTTAATTACTCTGCATTCCCCAGGCTCTGTATAGTCCCTTAGGGTTTAGAATGTTTTCATAATTATTCTTATAGTCTATTATCTGGATGTCTGTTTATGTTATGGCTGTAATTACATGTGAGACTGAGTAATTACCGAAGTAAATTATGTAAATACTGTTTGTAATTAACAAGTTGGCAGAAATTGACCTCCAGCTCCTTGGGCCTCTAATGTTGGCTGGAGGGATCTGTGTGTGTGTGTGTGTGTGTGTGTGTGTGTGTGTGTGTGTGTGTGTTGTTTCAAATACAAGAATAGCCTCGTTTTACAGTGAGGGTTGCAGCGGAATATTTTCCCTGTCAGATCGTCGCATTCCAGATTCAACACATTCTAGACCAGACTAATTTCCAGACCTAACACATTCCAGGCGCTGCTCTCCATGACGCAAGACCTCGCTTCTGAGTTCCTGGAATCGGAGGGTGTCTTGACGCAGAGATGATTCTCAAAAGGCAGGAATGCCTCACGTAATCACTGCAGATTAGTAAGTGGAGCTGGTGATTAGGATTTCCCTCTCACTTTAGATTTTAGTGAGAGATAAGTCATGTGTCAGTCTGTCTACTTCTCTTGACTTGTCGACCGACCGTCTACCTGTCTAACTATCCTGTTTCTTCTGTTTGACCTGTTTTGATTTCCTCCACTGTGACTTTGCACTTGTAGTACTCTAAGATTTTATTCGTTTATCAGTATTCATAATATTTACTTTTTATAAGTCTCTTCTTTTTCATTTTCCTATTTTTTTCTATCTTTTATTCTCTCTACTTCTCTTCCATTTTCTTCTCTTTTTACTCATCGCTCTCTCTCTCTCTCTTCTTTCATTTTCCTGTCTCTAACTCTTCTCTCTCCACCTATTATTCCAACTTTCTCTGCTACTCTCTCTCTTCTCTTTCGTCTTTCTGTCTCTTTCTCTAATGTATTTAATTTGGTGAAGAAAATGGCTAATTTCATTTCAGTCGTAACCAGTTCAACCCTCCTCAACTCCCAGTCCATTCTCCCATTCTCCTTCCCACAGCTTCCCATATCCTGTCCTCACCCTTCCTTGCCACTTCACCATCATCTCCACTCCCCATTTCTTGCCCCCTCTCTCTTCCACCTTGCCTCTATCCCTCTCTACCTCTTCTTCACTCTAGCTAAGCCGCGGGTGATGAATAGAGCATCACCAGCACGGCCATTTATCATGAGGGAAATGAAGCTCAACTCATGGCGACGACCGAGGTCATTTCTCAAAGATTCTTGTGTCATTAACATCGAAAACAAAGTTAATTTTGGCCTGAGGGTCTTGGTACAGCTCATTCTGAGCCTCTTCAAGCCTCATTCTTCGTTGGTAACCCAACTTCGAAGAAGTTGGGTTACCAACAGCCTGGTCGGTCTGAGAGCTGGTGGAATTTAGTCAACCGAGGATTGATCCTCCATCACTACTTGCCCTGAATATACAGCACTGGCTTAGAGCCAATAATAATAATAATAATAATAATAATAATAATAATAATAATAATAATAATAATAATAATAATAATAATAATAATAATAATAATAATAATAATAATATTTATTTTTGTTCTTCAAGAGCAGTGATTAAACTACAGGTCTTCCTTGCAGAACACATGGACAGGAAATTCTTGGTTATTCGCGGACTTCCGTGCCGTCACCTATCCAATGACTGGACAGATCGAACATTGCTTAACTTGATTAACGCACATCACCCATTTCGCTTGCTGAAAACATACGTATCGAGAAATCGTATTGATAGAATATGTTTGCAGATAAATTAGACACATATGCAACACTTGGGTATCTTTATTGAGGAAACGTTTCGCCTCACAGTGGCTTCAGTCCAATACAAAGTAGAAAGGAGAGGAGGAGTTTGAGGTAATCAGTCCATCAATCTTGTAGGACTTCCTACAAGATTGATGGACTGAACACATCGACTCCAGGCCGAGGGACTGATTACCTCAAACTCCTCCTCTCCTTTCTACTTTGTATTGGACTGATAAAGCCACTGTGTGGCGAAACGTTTCCTCAATAAAGATACCCAAGTGTTGCATATGTGTCTAATTTATAACTTGTCGGTTCTCTGAACCATTCATCTACATGTTTGCAGATGTTTAGGTCTTCTATACACTGCAAGCAAACTTGTGTGTGATGTATATATATATATATATATATATATATATATATATATATATATATATATATATATATATATATATATATAAATACAAGAATTAAAATCAACTTCCGTGAACAGAATAACTATATTGCAAAGGACACTCTTACGATTATTGCTCTTCTAACGATAAATGTTGACATATTGTACTGTAGTTAATGTTCCCATTGATGCCCATGCAATGATAACTTTTGCTATGGTTATCCCTTCCTTGGTTACTTTTACATTTAATGTTGTTACGAAGGATGATCTTGCAATGTGTGTATGTGTGTGTATGTGTGTGTGTGTGTGTGTGTGTGTGTGTGTGTGTGTGTGTTTGTGTGTGTGTGTGTGTGAATATGCGTGTGTGCGCGTGCGCACAAATCGGCATAACATTACAGTCTTCTCTCATTATCAATACAAACGGAATAACATTCACAAGAACTACTTTACGTTATGGCGAAATAAACAACGAAGAAGCTAAAATAAATATTTATTAAATTTAATCAATACATAATTATATTCTGCCTATGTTGTTCTATGTCATTTAAATATTATTCCCATGACCGTAATTTTCGTGTCATTCTTTATCGTCATATTTACAAAAAAAAAAAAAAAACATAAATATGTACGCTATTCAGTATATATGTATGTAGGAAATCATTTGGCAGTTTTGTGGAAAAGTTATGTGGAAATATTTGCAACAAAATCACTGGAGCACTATAAAATGTGTAAATTATTACTAGTTGAAATAAACCTGTTAAATTGAGGTGTTTTATATTGCACTGTGTACAATGGTACACCCTGTGAGAGTAAGCTGACATGTACAACACATCTGTGTACTATATTCCAAGGGTTTTTATACAACGATTTTTTTCCTTTATGTGTACTGGAAAGACGTGTGTAAATGGTTTTATATATACCGAGAAGTATGTAAATTCGACACAATATGCGGTTTATGGCATTTTATTGAGAACTGAAATGTCCCCAGTGGACGAAGTGACTCCTAATTGAAATGCCTTAAACCGCCCATTGGGTATTATTACTGTACTGGAAGGATTCTTGACATTATTCTGCCTATTGTTGTGAATGAGTGTATGAGACAATTGTGAGAAAACCGTAAGTAGTGACCTGCTAATATATTCCCTTCGTTTGTGTGTCCACCTATTTGTGGTCGCAGGGGCCGATTCATAGCTCCTGTACTCACCTAGTTGTGGTCGCAGGGGTCGATTCACAGCTCTTGGCTCCACCTCTTCACTGGTCGCTACTAGGTCACTCTCTCTGCTCCATGAGCTTTATCATACCTCTTCTTAAAGCTATGTATGAATCCTGCCTCCACTACATCACTTCCCAGACTATTCCACTTCCTGACAACTCTGTGACTGAATATGTGTGTGTGTGTGTGTGTGTGTGTGTGTGTGTGTGTGTGTGTGTGTGTGTGTGTGTGTAGTGAGCAATGCAGTTAAGTTTTACTGTAGATTATTGTTATAATGTAATTAAAAGTGCTAATTCCAAAAATATATAGAGGTTGACAAAATCTGTGATACACAGGAATCAGCCTTTATTGCTTTTATTACGCAGGCAGCAACCACCATAACTTGTATTACGCAGGCAGCAACCACCATAACTTGTATTACGCAGGCAGCAACCACCATAACTTGTATTACGCAGGCAGCAACCACCATAACTTGTATTACGCAGGCAGCAACCACCATAACTTGTATTACGCAAGCAGCAACCACCATAACTTGTATTACGCAGGCAGCAACCACCATAACTTGTATTACGCAGGCAGCAACCACCATAACTTGTATTACGCAGGCAGCAACCACCATAACTAGTATTACGCAGGCAGCAACCACCATAACTTGTATTACGCAGGCAGTAACCACCATAACTTGTATTACGCAGGCAGCAACCACCATAACTTGTATTACGCAGGCAGCAACCACCATAACTTGTATTACGCAGGCAGCAACCACCATAACTTGTATTACGCAGGCAGCAGCCACCATAACTTGTATTACGCAGGCAGCAGCCACCATAACTTGTATTACGCAGGCAGCAACCACCATAACTTGTATTACGCAGGCAGCAACCACCATAACTTGTATTACGCAGGCAGCAACCACCATAACTTGTATTACGCAGGCAGCAACCACCATAACTTGTATTACGCAGGCAGCAACCACCATAACTTGTATTACGCAGGCAGCAACCACCATAACTTGTATTACGCAGGCAGCAACCACCATAACTTGTATTACGCAGGCAGCAGCCACCACAACATCAGGCTACGCACGACGCAGACTGCAGCAACTTTATGAAGATAATTCAATAATTCCTGCGATAATCAGTTTACGCACTAACCTACCACTGTTTCCCACTGAAAATAATCTGATTCCAAGGTTATTTTTTTCCCTCTTGACGCTTGCGTTATTCACCGCGTGTAATGCGATAACCCGGCACGAAGAAATTTGCACGAGTGAGTTGCAGGTCTGAGCATAATGGGATAATCTGATTGTCTGATAGGATGAATGGGTGCGTCAGGGACATCCTTTGATGAAATGTCGTTGTTATTGGGCGTTGATAAACGGTCGATCAGGCATACACACATACACAGCAGGAGCCAGGAGCTGTGATTCGACAATTAGGTGAGTACACACACACACACATACACACACACACACACACATATATTGTGCTGGCATGATTTCTAGGAAGGGTCTTTTAGACTCGCTCACTTCTCCGAGGCTAAGGGACTCCATATATTGCACCAAAGGTGGACCCTATAGGAAGACTTTCCACTGGACTGAACCTAAGGAAACTCCTGACAGGAAAAAATGTATTGGTCTTGCCATACAATGACAATTTGGTCTGTCTGCGAGGGAAGGGGGGACTAAAGAAACTCAATACAAATCTGACTTTCAAAAACACTGGGACAGTGAAACAGAGATTGATTAAAAACACACTGCCTAATATTGTGGGTGGTGTCTACAAGGTCCCATGCTCCCATTGCCCACTCGCATACATTTGTCAGACAGGTAAACCCCTGGAAACCAGATTATCCCAACACCAGTACTCAATCAGGACAGGCCAGGTGTCGAATGCGATCTTTAACCATGTCAGCTCTTGCAATCACCCACCGGGGTGGGCTGAAGCTCAGATAATTGTACCCAACAGTTCCAGTATGGAAAGAAACATAATTGAGTCCTCACTCTTGAAACATGATAGGAATGCCGTATATAACACAAATTATGGGCTGTACAAACTTGATAGTTATTTAGAGGAGTCTATTATGCACAGCCTTAAACAACAATGTTATACAAAAGCGCAGGATTGCTCTTTATGCCAGAGGGTTTCGTGATGTTTCGGTTATGTTCGACCAGAGTCTACACACTGAACATCATGGTACGCCCGTCGTGAACCTCGATATAATATATAACATCTTGTTAAGTTCGTCGCGAACGTCGATATTTAATATGTTAGGTCTGTCGTGACCATCGTTATAACACACTCAGCTGCTGTTGCTGCTGCTGCTGCATACAAGTATCGTAAGGTTACAGGTGGTCGAGGTGGTGTGCTGCAATACAGGTTGCAACCTGAGTGATATAGCATCAGTAGTAAGGAAGTAGTCATGGGGGTTCATTTAGGTATGGGTGAACATGTGCGATCATCCTAGGATAGCCCAAAAGAAATGAAGAGTGACCTATTGAGGTCCTAACCCATCTAGGTACAGTGGTTCAAGGTACGTTAGGTACACATAGGTGATTGCAACTAGTTTAGTGGTTTAATGAATCAGGTTGTTGGTAATATTAAAATGATAATGATAATATAATAATAATAATAATAATAATAATTTTTATTTCAATGCATGTTACAAGTGTACAATGTTATTGGTAGTTACAATTATAAAACAATTATAAAACTGTAATGCAAGGAGAGCCACTGGCATGCCATGGCATTAGGGGCAGTTTATTCTAGAGACTTATTCACTAAGTACTTAATGCTAAAGAAATTGATTGAGTTTATTCTAGTTCTGTATTATTTAAATTATTAAATGGGTATACATACTATTAAAAGACAATACAAGAGAAATTGGTTGAGTTTAATCTAGTTGTAGAATTTATTTCAAATTACAGTATGTTGATGCTATACTAGTATAATAACAATACTAGAAATAGTTTTTAGAGTTTCTTCTAGATATATATTTTATTTCAAATTAAGAAAATGATGATACTATAAGATTTTAAATGACAATATGATGATATGAAATTGCAACAAGTGTTAAGGAGGATGAACATATCAAATTGAGATCATCTTAAGTAAAATAATATTGGGTTTGGAAGTTTGTTACAGTATGAGTATTTAGTATAGGGTGAGTAGGTGATTTTTGAGAAGAGTCTTGAATTGATTTTCCGACAAGGTTAACTTGATATTTACTGGTAATGAATTCCAGATTCTGGGGCCCTTTATGTGCATAGAATTTTTACATTGGTTAGTATGGACTCGGGGTATGTCAAATAGTGATCTGTGTCTTGTGTCATGTTCGTGGGACCTATTAAAGTTGTTGAGGAGAATTCTGAGCGCAGGGTTGATATTAGCATGTAGAGTTTTATGTATGTAGAAGGCACATGAATAGGTATGAATATTTTTTATGGTGAGTAGTTAATGGTGACTAGTTAATGATATTAGCGAATGATAGTTGATAATAATGATAGGAATGGAATTAAAATTAAGAATAGCCTAGTTATAATAAGAAAGAAAGCCTGAATAGGAGAATTCACACAGGTATAATAACTGACACTGAGAGTATTTCCTGAATATTCTGGAATGATATCGACACCGGTTGACAAAATGAGGGATTTCCCCCTCTATTTCACTAGTTAGAAGGTTGTAAATGAAGGTATGTAATGATCTACTACTGTAATGTAACTTTTTTTTACGCCACATGACCTGTTCCCAGCGGTTAGAAGCTTAGGGTAGGCTATTAACTATCTTCTAATTATTTTACCTCATGCTATCTGCAAACTGTGGGGCCTACTTCACCCGACCCCATTTGGGGTGGGGTGTGGGGGGGACCGGTGTGTGGTTGGCATTCCGTTGGGCCTCTCTCAGACAGAGACTGGCTGGTGCCACCGCACTACCATACTCTGAAAACTTACCCTACTTCTCCTGGCTGGCTGCCTTGGACCAAAACGTCTAGCGTTAGCTGGGCGCCAAGGTATTGGACCAGTGTGGTACGGTGGTAGAGCACTGCGTACCTTGTTCCAAGGTGCGTAGGTTCAAATCTCCTTGGACCTGAGATTTTTGATTATATATATATATATATATATATATATATATTATATATATATATATATATATATATATATATATATATATATATATATATATATATATATATATATATATATGATATATATTCGTCTTATTGAGTTTCTTTTAGATAAAACTTAAGACATTGCCATCACATTCGTTTCGTATATATTAATTTCGTGAATTAAAAAAAAATAAAGTTATAAACAAAGGTAAACGAGAATATATTGTAAATTATGCAACAAGCCTAGAACAAAACTGCTAGATTAAATTCTTATTAGAAATTCTTCATGAAATGTAGCACAAAGTTTTCCAATTCTCCTGAATTACATTTTTTTTCACAATTGGAGAGGCGGACAAAAATTTTCAGTAATAAGTTTTTCACGACTTCAGAGGACAAATATGAGAGGCAAAGTACAAAGCTATATTTTATTATACAAAATATAATAAAGGGAGTCAGAGTTTTTTGTGTTTAGGGGTTTGTGTGTAATGACCAATGTGCGGCTGCAAGAGTCGAGACTCAGCTCCTGGTCCTGCCTCTTGCAATTTTCAGCATTTACTACCTAGCCTCGTGGGCCCTGTCATATTTATTTTTTAAACTATGGATAGAACCTGAATCCACTATTTCTCTATCCAGGTCAATCCACTTCCTGGTCAGCCTGGGCCTGAAGAATGATGCTGACATGCCTCTTGCTCTTCTCTATTTAAACTTAAAACTGTGACCTTGTGTACCTATTTCACACCTCTCTAACATGCTACCCCTTGCTCTCCTTGACAAGTCCTCCAAGTACTTCGTATGTTGTTTACCTTGGATCGTCTATCCTCTAATGACATCAGATTCAGTCCTTTAACTTCTCCTCATAACTCATTACCCATAACTCTGGAATGAGTCTCATTGCTTACGTCTGCACTTCCTCTAGTTTCTTAACATAATTTATTAGGAGTGCGCAGAATGTTACTGCGCCTTGAGTTACTTTTTGTTTAGATTCAAGAAAGCTCCTCCTTGATTTGCCAACCAGGCATTGGCAGGAATGGTTATTAGGTTGTTGGGAGCCTCGGAAGATATACTCAGTACTATACCAGCCCTTAGGTATTTCCCCTTGAGTGAGGTTTACAGCTTTTGAACTCTCGTTGTTACTACAGTGACTGTTAAAAGGGACCAGAGAGAAAAGCTTTGAACACTCTATTAATGTTTCTACTGGAAAGAGCAAAGTTTTAGCGTTCTCTCATATTTTATAGTACCTTTAATTATAAAATATACAATTTCATTTTAGTACATTTGCCAAAAAAAAAATCACAGTACAATCGTGCCAACATCAGTGAAGAAAAGTGGTGCAGAACAAGTCTTGTGACAACTTTTCGCTCTACGTACAGCTTTTAACAGAGAGATAGGTGATCACAATAAAAGTTGCACTGCACGTGACTTTTCTTCAGAATAAACTCTATTGTCTCTTGGAGTGCATTCATCGCAGCAGACCCAAAGCTCTTCTCATGAAAGACAAAGCAACGAAGGATCATAAATTTAGCCTCGGTAGCAGCCAAGACTTGTATATGACCGCCTCAGGCAGACCCTCGTCACTGGCTGCCTACGAAGTCGTAACACTTGGCATATACTTTATTATACGATACAATAATAGTAAAGACGGAGACAAGCACCACAAATCTAGCATATTAGGAGGCAGTAAATGTTAGGACGACTCTTAAACACACATACACACACAGGAGCTATGAATCGACCCCTGCAACCACAACTAGGTGAGTACACACACACACACACACAATCATGTGGTTACTGAAACATTGTCCAGTAAAATGTAAGTAATAAAAAAATAGGGAGTGAGAAGACCGGACATAGAATACAGTCTTGGAGAAGAGATGCTGCAGACGGCATGTAAGGAGAAATCTGTGGTAGTATTAGCTTAAGCATAATACTGGAAGCCTATGTTAATTATGTATCTTCCTCTGTATAATCAAATAATTATTATTTTCATAAGGAAGGGCAGAGCTAGCCACGTCAGATGGAAGACGTAAATAAATGGAACAGTGGTTGAAAGCAGTCTTCCTCCTTCGTTTTAGTCAACCTCTTTCTGTCTCCTTAGTCGTCATGTTCCTCATCTGTCATTGTTTCCGGATTTCCTCTTGCCCTATTGCTTCTATTGCATCTCTCGCTCTCTCTCTCTCATGCACCCTCCTACTACTCATAAAAGCAATGGCATGGCGCTCGTAAAAACAACTGCCACTTCCACCGTCACCTCCATTGCCATCTCAACATCGACAGTCTCCGCGTCGTGTCCACTAGTGGCCCTTCTAGAAACCTGCAGACATCTCCGAGAGTCTCTAAGCATTTCTAAGTTTCTTAAGGCAATTTCAAAGACCTTAAGAGAGGTTCTGGTACCACGAGGATCTTCCAAATGCTCCAGATACATTGAGTCATCTTTTGGAACTTGAAGAAGCTCTCCTGCATCTTAAGAATAAGCTTTCCCTGGATCAACGTTTCGCTTTGAGTAGAGCTTATATCAAATTATATAGAGCAAAACATTGTCACAATAACAGATAATTCTGCAACTTTAATTTCTGGCGCTTGCCTCGTCAACCAGGCTGGTGTTGATGGTGGCCCCACTGGCCTACATATCCATCACAGGCGTTGCGTTCTCATCACACTCTGATGAGAACGCAACGTTATCCCAGTAAAGTCTTGATGTGTTACATGCGAGTGTTTCCATACACCTTGTGTTGAATTACTCACACGGGTTTATTGCTTCAAATAAATAAAATTCCAAATACCCCAGGGCTCTAAGATCAGCCACCAGACTCATTTAGGAACCTTTCAAGAACTGTAAATACCTGCAGGTAACTTGAGACACTTGCAACAGTCTCGAACAATATTCAGAACCATCCAGGGAACTCCACTGCTTGAAGAAAGCTTTAGCTGTCTTGAAGAGCTTTGAAACAACTTTTACTTCCGATACCTATCAAGGGGGGGAGGAGACTGTCCAGGTGCTTTAATGGTAGTGAAGGTCTCTTGTCCTCCAATGATAATGAAGTTAATGGTAACAAAAATTATTCACTTCCAATAACCTACAAGCGATTACCAACAGCCTGACTGATCAAAAACTGGACCGTGATTAGTGGAAGGATGATAAGGGGGTTCGCATCGTCACGAAATGAAATCTTCAGCCCAAGTGACCTTCTGGCAGCAATGGCTGGATGAAAATTGTGCAGCCATTTTGTCTTCCCTTTCTTTTTTTCACTAAAGCTCTTTCCGGAGCGATCAACAATAAGCCTATGTGGCATTTGTTATAAGAATTTCCTTATCCTTCGTCTTATCCACGAATAACATACGGCTCCAGTCGTTGGTGAATTCAAATCCAATTTTATAAACATTTTCACAAGACTGGCCAGGACAAAAAACGCTTTTAAGGATTCGAACATCGATGTTGCAAAAACACACTACAAGCTTCTTGTTGTTGATTGTGATCAGCTGATGGATCGTCAAATAATAAACTCAAATTTAAGTTGTTATTTTTACGTCGTACAAAAATGGTCAAATTCAAAATTCAAATTCATTGTTTATTCTTTTTTATGAGGTACAAAAATAATGGGTCTGCACACCTATGTTGTCAGAAGAATAAAAAAAAGTCGCAATACTGTGACAGTAATAATAATCACAACGTTTCGGCCGGACTTGGACCATTTACAAGTCACAATAACACAAGAAAGCCAGTATATATATATATATATATATATATATATATATATATATATATATATATATATATATATATATATATATATATATATATATATATATATATATATATATATTATATATATATATATATATATATATATATATATATATATATATATATATATATATATATATATATATATATTCATATGTATATATACTAGCCGAGGACTCGAACCCGTGTCGTATTAGCCCGCCTTATGGTGAACGAAAATCACGATGCTCTAACCCACGAGACCAACTAATCCTACAAAGATCACGCACCCAGCAGAGCAAGATGTTTTACCGTGATCCGAGAACATTTGATGGTGTAATTGCCTCAGAGCTAATTTCATTCTACTCTCCGTTTGGTGCATTTGGTGCAGTATATATATTATTGTAACCACGGACGAGTGGTATTTAATCAATAACAACACTGCGACTAGCCGAGGACTCGAATCCGTGTCGTTTTAGCCGCCTTATGGTGAACGAAAATTCACCATTGTATATCCCTAGATAACGGTAAAACACCTAGCTCTGCTTGGTGCATGATCTTGGTAGGATTGAGTGGTCCTGTGGGTTAGCGTCGTGAATTTTCGTTCACCATGAGGCGGGCTAAAACGACACGGGTTCGAGTCCTCGGCTATTCGCAGTGTTGGTATTGATTAAATACCACTCGTCCGTGGTTACAATAATATATATATATATATATATATATATATATATATATATATATATATATATATATATATATATATATATATATATATGTCGTGCCGATTAGGTAAAACTTGCGATTTTGGCTTAAATAGCAACGCTCACCTTGCCATATAAGACAAGTGAAAATTTGTGTATGCAATAATTTCGCCAAAATCATTCTGAACATAACGAAAAAAATATATTTCATTGTGTTTGTTTATTATTAAATTAATGTTAACGTATCTAAAATATATTTTGTTGGGTTAGGCTAAATTAAATTGCGCTTGTTGTAATAAGGTTAGGTAGGTTTTCAAAGTTTCTCTTGGTACAAAATTATAAATTCTTACATTAACATAAATGAAAAAAATATATCTTTAAACGTATAAGAGAAAATTTTAGAAAGGACTTAATTTTAGATGAGTTCTTGCTAATTGACCAGTTTTACCTAATCGGCACGACATATATATGTAGAATAAGGGGATAGGGATGGGACAAAAAGAGGAAGAAAATAGAAGCAGTGGCAGTGGAAACATTACTACTACCACAACTTTTTTCTTCCTCTCTTTGTCAGGTCACTGTCCCCCCTCACCACACTCCCTTGTGTTATTGCGTCTTCTAAATTCTGCAAGTCGGACCGAAGCGTTGTCAAAAGAAAGATTCTGTCGCCTATGTTATTTGTGTAAACTATCAGAAAATATCCAGATAGGATATTTTTTGTTAAATTCCCTTATATTTGAAGAATCTTATATTTAAATGGAGTTTTATACAACTGAAAAGTGTAAGCAGAGTCGGTGGCGGCGCAACGAGATCCCTTATTGACGATGTTTCGCCCACCTCACAAAATCTAATGAGTTGACAAAACGTTGTCATTCAAGGATCTCATTAGATTGCTCTGATGTTTCAGATTCTATCCTGTCGGTATTTTAAACCACTTCTCTATATTTGAAAAGTGTTGAAAACTCTAGTATTTGAAGGAAGAATGTTGAAAAAGTCACATTTTTCGAAGGGTGATGAAAGGGTTCTTATTTGAACTTAGGTTCTTGAGAGGCTTTATATATGAAAAGAAGGTTTTGAGGAACATTATATTTGAAGACTGTGTTGGAAAGTCTTACACCCTTTGAGCCTGCTGAGTTGTATTTCCATATATATATATATATATATATATATATATATATATATATATATATATATATATATATATATATATATATATATATATATATTCACATACATACACTCATGTCTGTGTCAGTGTGAGATTGCACGTCCTTGTGTGTGCACATATAGAAAAGGAACATAAAAACATCGGTAACAATGCCTGAGATAAAAAGAACTTTTCACATACTCTCGCCCTACATTGTTTTGAAGTTTCCTCTAAAATCCTTTTGTAGTTCTCTGAATTTTATCGCAAGTTTTACCCGGAGTTCTTTGTCATTGTTCAGAGGAGCAGCGAGGCCGGCAACCCTACAATACCGTACTCCCTCAATGGGTACAATGAAGAGCTTCTGATCCAGTGAATTGGAGCTATCCTTCCATTGGATCAAACTTGATTACTGCTCCTTTCCCTATACATTTTAAACTCACCCATTATTTTTTAAGTGTTTTCTCTGGGAGCATAAATCGACGATTGTTTAGGTAATGGGGAAAGTTGTTGAAGACTTTACTGATGATCTAATGATCCAAAGAACTGGAACAACCGTCCCCTTCCTCGAATCAAACCTGACTGCCTCTCTTTCTCAAGATGTTGCATGACCTTTACGGGCTGAACTCTTCTCCTTGATTTAATGATAATAATAATAATAATAATAATAATAATAATAATAATAATAATAATAATAATAATAATAATAATAATAATAATAATAATAATAATAATAATAATAATAATAATAATTTGGGGAAACTTTTTGGATATATAGTGATGAAACGTTTCCGCAGACAGCTATTCTGAAGGAATAATTAAACTGTTTGCCCAAAGCCCCAATTCTGACAATGTAAACAATGGAGAGTCACAAGGACACGAGATACCTGTCAGAGTCATCACCCGGAGGCATGGGTATCAACCACGGTGTGTGTGTGTAAGCACCTATTTGTACCCACATATTTGTGGTGTTGCATCCGTCGAATCATAACTCCTGTGTGTGTGTGTGTGTGTGTGTGTGAGGAGAGAGAGAGAGAGAGAGAGAGAGAGAGAGAGAGAGAGAGAGAGAGATCCTCCTCTTAAGCTCCAAGAAAATAAGAGAAATGCATCTTATATCTGCCGAAGAGGCTATCAAACAACTCTTTAAGACATTCAGATTAGCACGAGTATTACTCACGATAATATGATGGCTTAAGAAGAAGTAATTTGCTGCATCAATAAGATCAATCACAATCGTTTTACCTAATACAAACGTTGAAGCAATCGCCAGTGTCCTGACTGGTCGTACAGATGATCAGGGATTAGCAGAAGGATTGAGCCAGCAACTATCATTGTACTGAATGTCTATCGTGGATTACAGCATTAAATAGAAAGAAATTACAAACTTTGATTTGGGTTCGTTTTATGCTAGTGGTTTTACACACACACACACACACACACACAGGTGTGTGTGTGTGTGTGTATGCAACAACACAAATGTGGGTATAAATAGGTGCGTACACACACACACACATACCGTGGTTGATACTTGATTTTTTGCAAAACTACGCGTATTACAGTATACGTGGTTTTACAGTGTGTGAGTCTGTAGCGTTACCAAATGCGACACTAACTGGTGTATAAGCACTAAAACAGACACATAATCTCCTGTTACTCGAGTGTCCAGGTAACTGTGGTGGGGGAGGTTCCATTCCCCTATCCAACACACACACACACACACACACACACACATACACACACACACACACACACACACACGCTCAAAATGGAATTTAGGATAACGTTCACTCACAATAAAATGCTTACAGTACGCGGCTTTGAATTGTTTCTGAAAAAAGCTGTGTACCACAAACCCAACAAAGACCTCAGCCACGAGACCTGTGTCAATAGTATTAGTGAGAAACAAAGTTAATGAAATCATTCGCTTCCCTGAATTCTTCTCTCTCTCTCTCTCTCTCTCTCTCACTCTCTCTCTCTCTCTCTCTCTCTCTCTCTCTCTCTCTCTCTCTAATAAAGTCATCTCAATACAAAATTATGTGGACACTATTACTAAGGTTTAACATGTCAGTAAAAGCGACAAAAGTACAAGGGGAGTGGAAAATAGGAAACGTTCCGCTATTTCTCAAAATGTGGAGATAGGGTAAGGGCAAAAATAATTGAAGAGATCTTTAATAAACAACGAGAAAGTAATACAAATCTAACTTTTATTTGTATACTTCGCTTCCCCACCTAAACAGTTTTATGAAGTCATTGACTTGTTAAAGATTTTCTCGTACGACACTACGAGGTCAACAACACCAGGAGGGGCCTCGCTCCGGCTGGGTTCCCACCTGGGAGAGAATCCAGGCTCTTTTTCTTTTTCTGTATCCTTTTCTTCTTCCCTCACCTACTATTCACCTATCCTCACTTCCTCCCTCACCCCTAGTTGGTCCTTACCTCTCTAGCACTGGCCGGATCACCATTTAGAGAAGACCCGGGCCGGACGTACCGGCGAACCTACTACTACTCTCTAGCACTCAGCAATCCGGATAATCCCACTAACCGTGCTGACGGAATCACAAGTCTCTGCCTTATTAGCGTGTGGCTATACCTGTGCATTCACCGTTGGGCATTATAGAGAAGAATCCAAAATCAACAAATGGGTCTTCAGTAACTAATTTGTAGGAATTCAAACTCTTTAGGCATGAAAAAAAATGTGCAACAGAGTTCGACACTATTTGACCCATGACCCAAGGGTTTTGCCACCTTCCTGTTCCAGGGTTTCAATGTGCCCATCCAGACTGGTAATGTCCTTCGTATTCTCGACTCCCGTCCAGTTTCTGAGGAGTTCTATGAGATTCATAATAAAAATTAACTATTATTCCAATGTTTACACGATTGTGTTCAGACCTACAAATCCTTCGTCTGAAATTTGAGTTCATACCTATATACTGTATATAACTATATACATATATACATACATATATATATATATATATATATATATATATATATATATATATATATATATATATATATATATATATATATATATATATATATATATATATATATATATATATATATATATATATATATAATGCTCGTTAGTTCTTTAGGTATGAACTCAAATTTCAGACGAATAATTTGTAGGTCTGAACTGGGCTTCAGTTGAGGGATTTGTTTTCATCAATTACCCTTTCTTAGAAGAGGAACCTTATGACTATCGTCCTGGTAAATTGCTCTTCCCATGGGGTTGTGACTTTTAATTCCTTAGGGATATGACCTGCCGGGCTGTGGTTCATACGTCGGTTTGCGTGCGGCCGGAAGTAAGAGTCTGGTTGATCAGGCCCTTATCCACTGCGAGGTCTGGTCATGGGCCGGGGCGCGGGGGCATTGACCCCCCCCCCCGGAACTGCCTTCAGGTATTCTCCAGGAATGTCTGAACTGGATTTGAAATTAGGTATTGTGCAGGTCTGAGCTGGATACTGTGTAAGGCTTTTCCTAGATATTTCTCAGTCTTACACTCTCCCATCTCCAGCCACCAAAAGTTTCTTATCGAGCCTCGACCGCAGACTCTAGTTATCCCCGCTTCTCCTTTACGACTTTGTTTACCCCGTCCTGAACACCCTATCATTCTCTATGATTATTTTAGTTTATATTTCTCTATAACTACACTTTTATGAAGAGTGGCAATTACCATTTAGGATTCGGGGGAAGAGGGGAGGAGGGATGGTCAGACACACACACACACACACACACACACTGCGAGGAATAGATAAGGTGGACAGAGACAAGATGTTCCAGAGAGGGGACAGAGAGGGATGTTAGGAAGTATTTCTTCAGTCATAGAGTTGTCAGGAAGTGGAATAGCCTAGAAAGCGACATAGTGGAGGCAGGAACCATACATAGTTTTAAGACTAGGTTTGATAAAGCTCATGGAGCAGGGAGAGAGAGGACCTAGTAGCAATCAGTGAAGAGGCGGGGCCAGGAGCTATGACTCGACCCTTGCAACCACAAATAGGAGAGTACAAATAGGTGAGTACATGCACACACATCCTGCAAGCCTGGCCCAGCAATTGGCTCCTGGAGTTCAACCCCACCAAGTACAAAGTCATGAAGATTGGGTAAGGGCAAAGAAGACCGCAGACGGAGTACAGTCTAGGGGGCCAGATACTACAAACCTCAATCAAGGAAAAAGATCTTGGGGTGAGTATAACACCAGGCACATCTCTTGAGGCGCACATCAACCAAATAACTGCTGCATCATATGGGCGCCTAGCAAACCTAAGAACAGCTTTCCGACATCTTAATAAGGAATCGTTCAGGACCCTGTACACTGTGTACGTTAGGCCCATATTGGAGTATGCAGCACCAGTTTGGAACCCACACCTAGCCAAGCACGTAAAGAAGCTAGAGAAAGTGCAAAGGTTTGCAACAAGACTAGTCCCGGAGCTAAGGGGTATGTCCTACGAGGAGAGGTTAAGGGAAACCGACCTGACGACACTGGAGGACAGGAGAGATAGGGTTTATATGATAACGACGTATAAAATACTGAGAGGAATTGACAAGGTGGACAGAGACATAATGTTCCAGAGATGGGACACAGCAACAAGGGGACACAGTTGGAAGTTGAAGACTCAGATGAATCACAGGGATGTTAGGAAGTATTTCTTCAGTCACAGAGTTGTCGGGAAATAAAGCTCATGGCGCAGGGAAAGTGACCCAATAGCGGCCAATGAAGAGGCGGGGCCAGGAGCTATGACTCGACCCCTGCAACCACATATAGGTGAGTACATATAGGTGAGTACATGCACACACAGACACACACACAAATGCACACACACACACACTGCCACTGCTCATTCTCACTATTATTACTGGCTAGAGTGAATGTTATTTAATATAAACACAGAGTGTTAGGAAGAGTCAGGATGAAGAAACGTAATAAACCCTACGAAGGTCTGTCCTAGACGCCCATTCTGTTCTTTACATATGTAAAGTATCTGTTTCTGGGAAGATTGTCCTCTATATTAATATTTGCTTATGATACAAAACTCAGGAAGAGAATATAGACAGATAAGAAATGTAAGATGTTACAGAAATCTTAAAATAAATCCCAACAGTTGTTAAGGGTTGGGGATTAAATAAGGATGTAATTGGTAGACAAATGATTGATACCATAATGCAAAGTGCCTAGTAAACTTCACATTGACCCTCTCGTCGAAAACACGTCAGGTGCAAGAGCATCATATAATGCCATGAAAGTTAAACAAGGAATCATAACACTGCGGCTCTAATAAGGAAAGTCTCATCACATCATGCAAACAATGTTAATTTGGGAAGCTCATAAGCTTGCCATGATGCTGGTACCAGAACTTTTAAGACCGAACATAAAGATGACTACAGTAATAGGCTGAAGATTACGTATCAGTCTGTGAGGAACCAGTTAATTTTTTATGACTATCGGTGTATGAAGATCATTTCATGACCATTTCATAAAGAACATTTCATGACCATTTCATAAAGAACAATTCATGATCATTTCATAAAGAACAATTCATGATCATTTCATAAAGATAATTTCAAAGCTTGGTTCCCCTAATGGGGTTTCTAATTGTCTCTGGTTATTTTAAATAGTATTTTTTTGTGTCGAGTGTTTATGGTTATTACCTTTATTGTTCGTAAATTTTATTTACGATTCTGGATTGAATCTTTTATGCCTAAAAGATTCAATCCACAATCTTTCAGGCATAAAATGAAGCCTTCAACCACTAAGCTACAAGTTCTATAGGCACAGATAAACACGACTATGAAAAACGAAGAGGTCAGTTGAAAATATAATGGTAATACTTTTGTGGTTATTGGAAGTAAATTAAAAAAAAATGCTGTATTTACAATATAAAAAGAGCAGCTTTCTAAAACATCAGAAGAACCACCGTCCCAATAAATAATGGAAGGGTAATAAAAACCAAAAATATAGGAAATGAACTAACGTGGGTGCAGGAAGCGAAGAAAGAAACAATGAAATTTGCCGTGAATACTGAGGGAAGGTGATGACGGCCTAGGCAACGTGCTGACGAACATTTATTGTTTCAAGGAAACAATAAATGCAGGAAAAATATATTTTTTAACGTCGACAGACTGGAACCCGAAATCTACAGACCTGGATTGTTTAGAGACTCAATGCGAAAATAAAAGTTTATCCTTAATTGATTTGAAGAAAATCATCATTTTTTTTCGAGAAGAATGAGATGGAAAATCTCCTCTGGACGTTTTCATTAAAATGTCGGCAAAGGCCTTTAAAGATTTTGGTAAAGGGAGAAGGTTTTTACATATTCATAAATTTTTTTCTAAAATTTTTTAAGCCTCACTGCTTTTCGGATGACCATTAAGAACCCGCTTGGAATCTATGAATTTAAAGGCTCGTTATTTTCTGAAAAGTGTTGCAATCCTCTGACAAAGCACCTGCAAAGTCTCAACATTTTGCTGCTATCATACCACACCAAGAGAAAATAAATCGCTAGTCGAAGAGATTAACCAAAAATCCTGCTTTACCACACACACACACACACACACACACACACATATATATACATATACACATATACACCTGTGCACAATCATGAACTCTTTAAAATAAACTGTATATATATATATATATATATATATATATATATATATATATATATATATATATATATATATATATATAATTACTCATAGGACACCCGCCATGTTGCATTCCTCTCAGAATTTTCAGGAGTTAAATATAACGACATTTTCTCATGGAATGTTCATCGTCAGACATCAAGTATTTCCAGTAACTGAGGTGTTTGATTATATTTTTATGAGTGGTTAAGGTTTTATGTACATTCTCCAAAGCTGCAATTTCTCCTACTATAAATGGGGTTGTTAGAATACTTGGCATCTCTTGTTTTTGAAGAGTCTTGTTATCTTGGTTATCATTGTCTATGCAGATATGATAATGACGTTCCTTGTCACTCATGTTCCCCCGTGCGTGTACTCCATCACTGGATGTATCTATCTGTGTATTCCTGAGTGTAGCTCCTCAGTGAGTGTATCCATTTGCGCCCTGTCACTCAGTGTATCCATGTGTTCTCCGTATGTGAGTGCATCCCTGTGTACCATGCATCTGAAGACCAATGTGAGATGGAATCCACAGCATGTGCACTCTGACTCTACTATCCACAATCCTACCATACCTGTGTCTGGCTTCTGACACAAGCATGCTACAAGTTATACTTGATGAGTTGAGAGCATTTAGGCTTTATCAAATCACAAACAGATCTATCTGGGTGAATAGTACACGAGTACTTATAGGGTGGAGAGCTGTATGACCCCTGTGGTTTAGCGCTTCTATTTGATTATAATAATAATAATAGGGTGGAGAGTCAGGTGGAGAATCATGATCCATGATAAAAGTTACAGTAATGACAACAAAAGCGTACAAGGATGCCCAACATCCAACATGTTATACATAATATGAATGACAACAAGAAATACCTACACAAAAGAACAAGCATAAATATATCAAATAAAAAAAGAAACCGTCATATATATATATATATACACTGAGAGATGTATAGTTCTTAGTGAATATGCACAAATACATATTTCTATATTTATATACATTGAGAAGTATACACTATTTAGTGTATATAAACTTAGATGCAAATCTCTGTGAATATTGACTGAAAAATTGTACATGTATTGGTGTATCTAAGCTAAGAGATACATCTCTTGTTTACACCGAGTGGTGATGTATTTCACTGTAAATACACCGATGTGTATAGCCCTCTGTACATATACCCTGAGATACGCATCTCTCGGTGTGTATACGTTGAGGGATTTACACCTCACAGTGTAGACGTACTGATATATATATATATATATATATATATATATATATATATATATATATATATATATATATATATATATCTTTCAGTGTATATACTGCGATATATACGTCGCAGTGTATATATAACGAGATATAAACCCCTTTGTGTATATACCTTGAGGTATACATCCCTCGGTGTTCACACTTTTTCATCTTATGAACATTTTCCTCATAATAAATCATATCCTTAATCCAATACAATAAAATATACAAATAATAAAACATACAAATAAACTTCATGTCAATAAAATTGACATAAGAAAAATCAAATAAAATAGTAAAATAAACCATTTTATTATATCGATTTTTACCCGTAAATTCCCATAAGAAAAAACATGGGAGAAAAATGGGCATATGCATGAAATATAAAATATTATTAAAATTTTAAATTTGCAGCTAAACAATTTTATGAAATGTATCAGTATTAATATTTTTAGGCCTGTAACATGAGGCATTTTGTTTACTTTGAAAAAAAAAAACTCTCACTCAAAAAAAATTAAATAGCTTTCCAAAAAAAGAGAGACATACATGCGCCACAAAATGGGTGACTTTTAAAACCAGAACTTGGCTAAGCTTGAAATGCCTGGCATTTATTAGCTAAAAACTAGCTAACTTTGAAAATGTCCAGGCATATATTTTCCATAAATGACTTTCTTCGAAAAACCTTGGAAAGTAGTAGTATTTCATAGTAATTTTAAAACCTATCACATATTTATTAACATGGCTTATTCTGATGACCAAACAGATCTACATCTAACAAAAACCAGATTTTATATCCAACCAAACATCTAATTTTTAAAAAAAAAGTAGGCATACTCTTGCAAAAATATTACTGCCATAAAAAAACAAATAGGCTTTCTTGTTTTGAAAAATAAAACAGCCATACATTCGCTAAAAATTGACTATGGTGGAAGAAAAACAGATTAGGTAAATTCCTGCTTATAAAACAAAGCTGAATAAGTTTGCAAAACAACAGATAAACATCCGCAAATAATGGCTAACACTGAAAAACTCAATTCCAGCATTAAACAAAGTCCCCATGGAGGGATTCTCAACAGGATGGAATTCAAACCCGACATTTGCCAACCCGTACCTATTTGCCTTTTGGGTTAAAAAAAAAATGAAAGCTCCGAAAAGGGGAAATTGGGGAGATGGAAGATAATAACACTTTCTCTACTCACTTATTGTGGTTTACATAAAGAAATGTGTGAAGGTTCTCACGCTGATGCTTTGACGGGATATTGATCGCGCTCGACCTTTCACCGAGGCCACACAAAAGATCAGGAATATGACGTGAAAGGTTGACGAGCTTCTTAATGGATCCTGAGGAGGAGGGAAGAGTGGAGTGGCGTGCATTTGCCTGTATTTAGTGGAGGGAAGAGGATGAGAAAGGTGTAGGAATATGCCGGGGAATCTGTACTGGAGGGATGATGTGGGGAAAGGATGGAATTTGGAAACGAGTGTGGAGAGTATTGGGAAGCTGTGTGAGAGGGAGCGGGTGTGAATATAACCTGTTCTTATTGTAGAAGGCATGTTGATGTGTTTGGAGGGTTCTTTGTGCTTACCTATTTGTGGTTGCAGGGTTCGATTCACAGCTCCTGTGTGTGTGAGTACGTGTGTGTGTGGATAGAGGGGAATAAAATGTTATCGGAAAGGTGACGGAAGGGAAATAGTGGTATAAGGAAGGGTGAGTGTGGGAGGAAGTGTGTTGGAGGCAAGAGGGTTTAAGGAAGGGTGAGTGTGGGAGGAAGTGTGTTGGAAGGAGGGTGCTAAGAATGGTGAGTGTCGAAAGGAATGGGAGAGCTTGGGCATCAACATACCGACAAGTTAATAAGACAAACATATATGCATCACTATTGCCGAGACGTTTCGCCTGAGCTGCAGGTTTAAGCCGTCTAATACAGAGATGAATCACACTCCTGCAGACGTCAGTACTAGTGGAAGACGACGTAGACGAAAAAGAGAGTATATTTGACCTAATCAGTGCATCACCCTAGGTGGAACATATTCCATCTCTCAGCCTGAAGCAAAAAAAGTTGGCCAGAGACTTGTATACTGGAAGGTGAAGTGCAGCAGCTTGGAGATGAGAATACAACAGGTGAAGTGTAGCAGCTTGGAGATGAGAATACAACAGGTGAAGTGCAGCAGCTTGGAGATGAGAATACAACAGGTGAAGTGTAGCAGCTTGGAGATGAGAATACAACAGGTGAAGTGCAGCAGCTTGGAGATGAGAATACAACAGGTGAAGTGCAGCAGCTTGGAGATGAGAATACAACAGTTGAAGTGAAGCAGCTTGGAGATGAGAATACAACAGTTGAAGTGAAGCAGCTTGGAGATGAGAATACAACAGGTGAAGTGCAGCAGCTTGGATATGAGAATACAACAGGTGAAGTGCAGCAGCTTGGAGATGAGAATACAACAGTTGAAGTGAAGCAGCTTGGAGATGAGAATACAACAGTTGAAGTGAAGCAGCTTGGAGATGAGAATACAACAGGTGAAGTGCAGCAGCTTGAGATGAGAATACAACAGGTGAAGTGCAGCAGCTTGGAGATGAGAATACAACAGTTGAAGTGAAGCAGCTTGGAGATGAGAATACAACAGTTGAAGTGAAGCAGCTTGGAGATGAGAATACAACAGGTGAAGTGCAGCAGCTTGGAGATGAGAATACAACAGGTGAAGTGCAGCAGCTTGGAGATGAGAATACAACAGTTGAAGTGAAGCAGCTTGGAGATGAGAATACAACAGGTGAGCTGCGCCCACTAGTGCAAGTAGGTCATGCTAAACAGCTCTTAGCAAATCTTTTTGCTAACAAATTACAGTGGTAAAATCATGAAAAAAATATATATCATCAGGTCGTAGATTATATGTAGTGAGCAGCAAAAAATAGCCAATTTACTAGCATTAATGAAAGGTTAAAATAATCTGCCTTTCAGTAAGGTCTAAATACTGATGTCAGTCAAAGAGCCAGCTAATGTTTCAACCATAAAGTAAAAATGAAAGCTATAGAGTGGCGCCTCTGCCAAACTTCAAACGCCCCTCACGTAATCCAACGCTGTATAATTACAAAATGGGATCTGTTATGGTGGTATTAAACACCGTGATTACCGCTGTCCTTTACAATGAGAGACTGATGATCTCACACACACACACACACACACACACACACACAAATACACATACGCATTGTTTTTAAGCCCAAATCGCAAGTTTTATCTATTGGGTACGACTATATATATATATATATATATATATATATATATATATATATATATATATATATATATATATATATATATCCTAAGTAGTAAGTTGTTAGACAGCAACCACTCAGGGAGCTACTACCGTCCTGCCAAGCAAGTGTTGGGTTGGAGCGTCGTGAATTTTCTCTCACCATGAGGAGGGCTAAAACGACACGGGTTCGAGTCCTCGGCTACTCGCAGTGTTGTAACTGATGTATATATATACAGTGGACCCTCGGTTAACGAATACCCCGGAAATCGTGCAATTATGTAAGTATAATTTTGTAAGTTCTTGTGGAAGTGTATTTTTGGGGGTCTGAAATAGACTAACCTACGTGAAATTTTTCCTTAAGGGAGTAAATTCGTTCGGTAATGGCACTTGAGCAGACTTCAGGAGTGAAGTTTTTACGAAACTCGGGGGTCCACTGTATATATATATATATATATATATATATGATATACGTCTCTCCTTTGAATTAATCTTACTTTCAGCGGTAATTTGAGCCTTTCAGTCTTTTTTTCAGGATTTCATAAAGCAATCCTAACAGGATTACTTCCAGATTTATTTTAGCCTTAATTTCAGCTAGACCTCATTTAAATAAACCCTGTCTGGGCTTTACCCGTGATTAATATATGTAAATAAAAAAAATAGAGACAGAAACAAGCACGTACGTCATCCTGACGTAGCACAGAATAACACTAAAATTATTCCTTAACAAACTGCTGCTGTGAGCAGAATCTGTGTTCCATTCTTCTCCGTGCCAGAGAATATTCACGCTGGAGTATCATCCAGAGACGATACTTTTACCTGGCTCAGTGTGTGCTCTGTGCTGCTAATATTTGCTCTCTCGGAGTTTCTCCTTTTTTAAGTAAATTCACGCTTTTGTGAGTGTCTTGATTAAACTCAAAGTCATAAGGGCGAGAACAAGAGCTTGTTACAGCGTGTTTTATTGTCGAAAGCCATGTTGCTTATGTGGACTTTCTGGCAGTCTCTCTCTCTCTCTCTCTCTCTTTCTCTCCCTCTCCCTCTCTTTCTCCCTTCTTACATAAACTTAATAGGTGGTGTTTAAAAACTCGTCTCACCAATTACCGTAGAATGATTTAACGTGCTGTTGGAGTGTGAGCATGATACTACTTGCCAAGAGTTTGACAGAAACTGTGTAATCAAGCTTGAGTACCATGGATTTTAGGGTTCAGTCAGACATCACCAGAAAATTATGAAGGCCCTTTTGGAAAGTCAACTAGGGTGTGAATGAAGATGAATGTCTTCACTTTGTTTATTGGTGCTGGGTCTTTAAAAGTCTTTATTCCACGAGTCAGGTGGGGGATGAAAACAAGACCCACAATGATGGTTATGGTATTTTTGTTTTGACGACGTTTCGGTCACCAGGAATAGTATCGACTGACAAAATTATTATTGGACGAAACGTCTTCATAATGAAATGCCATAACCCGCCTTGTGGGTTTTGTTTACATCCTGTTAGTATATTATACCACTGTATTGCCACATCAGGTTCGAGGCCTGGTCATGGGCCGGGCTGCGGGGGGCGTTGACACCCTCGGAACACCCTCCAGGTATACTCCAAGTATCCTTGGATAGTGATGTCGCTCCTCTTGAGAGACAGCTAGGGTGCGAAAGATGGCGAATTCCTTTCCTTATTTTCCTATATCCTAAAAAAATGATGTGAAAGTTGCGTAAGTTAAGAAGTACCAAGTCATCTGGGAGGAGGGAAGAGAGGATATATATACGCAAGGTTTGGTACCTAGCTTCCCCATGCCTCTATTATTCACTCCATCTCCCTCACGCTCTCCCGTCGTATATCCTAGATGATGCTCGTGGAGATGATGTATGCTGCGGCACACACACACATATGTACGCCTGTGCGCACATACTCACGAAACACATGTGTACTCTTTCATACGCAACTCAAATTTGTAATGCTTACCCTCGTATCGAGTGGCGTATATGTGTGTGTGTGTATGTGAGTGTGTGTGTGTGTGTGTGTACTCACCTAGTTGTGGTTGCAGGGGTCGAGTCACAGCTCCTGGCCCCGCCTCTTCACTGGCCACTACTGGGTCACTCTCCCTGCGCCATGAGCATTATCATACCTCTTCTTAAAGCTATGAATGGATTCTGTCTCCACTACATCGCTTCCCAAACTATTCCATTTTCTGACCACTCTGTGACTGAAGAAATACTTCCTAACATCCCTTTGACTCATCTGAGTCTTCAGCTTACAATTGTGACCCCTTGTTTATGTGTCCCATCTCTGGAACATCCTGTCTCTGTCCACCTTATCTATTCCCCGCAGTATTTTGTATGCCGTTTTCATGTCTCCCCTAACCCTCCTGTCCTCAAGTGTCGTCAGGTCGGTTTCCCTTAATCTCTCCTCGTAGGACATACCCCTTAGCTCCGGGATTAGTCTTGTTGTAAACCTTTGCACTTTCTCTAGTTTTTTACGTGCTTGGCTAGGTGTGGGTTCCAAACTGGTGCTGCATACTCCAATATGGGCCTAACGTACATAGTGTACAGGGTCATGAACGAATGTGTGTGTGTGTGTACTCACCTAATTGTACTCACCTAATTGTGGTTGCAGGGGTCGAGACTCAGCTCCTGGCCCCGCCTCTTCGCTGTCCGCTACTGGGTCTCTGCTCTCCCTGTTCCATGAGCTTTATCATACCTCGTCTTAAAACTATGTATGGTTCCTGCCTCCACTATATCTTTCTCTAGACTATTCCACTTCCTGACTACTCTGTGGCTGAAGAAATGCTTCCTAACATCCCTTTGACTCATCTGAGTCTTCAGCTTCCAGTTGTGTCCCCTTGTTTCTATGTTCCCTCTCTGGAACATCCTGTCCCTGTCTACCTTGTCGATTCCCCGCAGTATTTTGTATGTCGTTATCATGTCTCCTCTGACCCTTCTTTCCTCCAGTGTTGTTAGTCCTATTTCCCTCAACCTTTCTTCATAGGACAGACCCCTGAGTTGTGGAACTAGCCTTGTCGCAAACCTTTGCACTTTCTCTAGTTTCTTTACGTGCTTGACCAGGTGTGGGTTCCAGATTGGTGCTGCATATTCTAGTATGGGCCTGACGTACACGGTGTACAGTGTCTTGAACGATTCCTTGTTTAGGTAACGGAACGCTAATCTTAGGTTTGCCAGTCGCCCATATGCTGCCGCAGTTATCTGGTTGATGTGTGCCTCCGGAGACGTACTTGGCGTTATACTCACCCCAAGGTCTTTCTCCTTTGCCGAGGTTTGTAGCCCTTGTCCACCTAGCCTGTACTCTGTCAGCGGTCTTCTTTGTCCTTCTCCGATCTTCATGACTTTGTATTTGGTGGGATTGAATTCTAGAAGCCAGTTGCTAGACCAGATGTCAAGCTTGTCCAGGTCTGTTTGAAGTCCTGCTTGGTCCTCTTCCGATGTGATTCTCCTCATTAATTTCACATCATCTGCGAACAGAGACACTTCTGAGTCTATCCCATCCGTCATGTCGTTTACATATACCAAGAATAACACTGGTCCTAGGACTGACCCCTGCGGTACGCCGCTCGTCACAGGCGCCCACTGTGATACCTCATCACGCACCATGACCCGTTGCTGCCTCCCTGTGAGGTATTCCCTGATCCATTCCAGTGCCCTTCCTGTTATACATGCTTGTTCTTCCAACTTCTTTACTAATCTCATGTGAGGAACTGTGTCGAAGGCCTTCCTGCAGTCCAGGAAAATGCAATCAACCCACCATTCTCTCTCTTGCCTTACCTCTGTTACTTTATCATAGAACTCTAGGAGATTTGTTACACAGGTGTGTGTGTGTGTGTGTGTGTGTACTCACCTATTCGTGGTTGCAGGGGTCGATTCATAGCTCCTGACCCCGTGTGTATGTGTGTGTGTGTATGTGTGTGTGTGTGTGTGCGTGTGTGCGTGTGTGTGTGTGTAGTTATTAGTTGTCAAAGGCACTTGCCGATGTACACTTAGCCTGTTTCGTGTGTAGTAGTTGTATTTGTGTGTGTGTGTACTCACCTAGTTGTACTCACCTAGTTCTGGTTGCAGGGGTCGAGTCATAGCTCCTGGCCCCGCCTCTTCACTGTGTGTGTGTGAGTGTGATGGCAGGAAACATCTTGATTATATTCATTAATCCTAATGTCAGAGAGAGTAGAGGAATTATTACGACAGCTTAATTAGATGATGCAAATCTTAAATTGCACCTGGCGTGTTCCCACTTCCAGCTGTGTCATTCTCCTTCCCTTCTCTCCCACTACACCATGTACATTAACATGTACACACACGGTGATGCACACTTGACAGAAGCAGTGCAAATACACAAAGTGATTCTCACTGAACAAACACACTACTATGATTCAATATTTTATTACAATATACATGACGACGTTTCGGTCCGATTTGGACCATTGAATAGTGTGACTAGTTAATGATCCAAACAAGACCGAAACGTCGTC
>WNWK01000570.1:25000-70000 GCA_009830355.1 Cherax destructor | reverse complement strand
AGTTCCCATCACAGTTATTGTACCAGTATTGTATAGGTATTATGTTGTATCAGTACAATATCCTTAAAAAAATTGTCCCATTTAAATACTGTACCATTGGTCTCAGCTACACATACATATATACCAATGCAGGCGATGTGTTCACACGTAAATGTGTGTCAATATATAAATTCATGTGCATTCCAGTCATGTTCTTCTCAATTTCAAGATTCTTTCCCTAGCGAAGGGAGGTTAAACCTTCGCCTTGAAACTAACGAAGGGCTTTTGATCTAAGGAACTGAAGCTATTCTACCCTTGGATCAAACATGATTATCTCCCATTCCTCAGGCATTTTATGACCATAGTATTGTTTCCTAATGAATATAATAATAGTAATAATAATAATAATAATAATAATAATAATAATAATAATAATAATAATAATAATAATAATAATAATAATAATAATAATAATAATAGGCATTGCAGCGGGAGATGAAGTCATAAAATATTCCATAAAACTATTCCTGGGCCACCCGGAGACGCCTAACATATCTTAACCTCACCTAATCTAACCACATTTTCTTTTGTTAGCTCCTTGTTGCTAATCCTAGAACAGAACATTATGAGGAGTAAAAGTCTTTAATACGTGGGTTGAAGATTGAGACACTTATGCAACATATGGGAATCGATGTCTTCAGTTAATCACTCTTTTCTACAAGAGTGATGGACTGAACACATCGATTCCAGGCTGAGGGACTGATTACCTCAAACTCCTCCTCTCCTTACTCCTCTCTGCTTTGTATTGGACTGAAGCCACTGTGTGGCGAAACGTTTCCTTAATAAAGATTCCCATATGTTGCATAAGTGTCTCAATCTTCAACTTGTCGGTTTTCAATCCATTTATCAAATACGTGAGTTGTTTGTGAAAAGGACGCACTTCCATTACGCTTTCGTGGGTTGTTTGTGAAAAGGACGCATTTCCATTACGCTCTCGTGGGTTGTTTGTGAAAAGGACGCATTTCCATTTCGTTTTCGTGGGTTGTTTGTGAAAAGGACGCATTTCCATTTCGTTTTCGTGGGTTGTTTGTGAAAAGGACGCATTTCCATTTCGTTTTCGTAGGTTGTTTAGGAAAAGGACGCATTTCCATTACGTTTTCCACTCCTAAGCTATTCTGTGAATCGAACTACAACGTTGTCTTCCTCCGAAAGACCTTTTAAGTGTAAGTCCATCGAGAAACGCCTCAGTAGTTTGTACAAGAGCTTTCGTAGGTACAAAATCTTTTTTTTCCTAGGTGAATTCTTTAAAAATCAAGTATGCTGCAAAGACTAGAGAGGAAAGGCAGCGAACCTGCCCTCCGAAAAAAAACTCTCTGCAGTTCGGTTGATGGGAGATTAAATCTCCCTCAGGCAATTTGACCTTTTTTCCTTGATATGATTGTTTTGCCGATCGATTTGTTTTCCATGATGGAGCCGAGTGCGTGGCCAGAAATAGTGGTGAGGAAAAGGAACGTCGAGGTACTGTATTTTTTTTTTTAATTGACGACTAAATTGTGACTTAGAAATAGGTAAGAATTATTTTTATTCTAGTTCCTTTAATATCGTTCTTGACCCCTGGCTGGTTATAGTCAACTGAAAGCGCCTTAAAATATGACTCAAGGGAATAGGGTAATTATGATGAGACCGTCCGGAGTGGCCACTTTGAATTAAGTGGATGTTTAAAGCTACCATAAGTGGCTCTAATCCATTGCTGGTCTCTTAAGATGGATCCTTCGTAAGTCTTGGAGTAAGGTTGAAGGAAAAAGATTACGTTGCGTTATTAACTTTGTGGAAGTGGTGATCATTGTGTGTGTGTGTGTGTGTGTGTGTGTGTGTGTGTGTGTGTGTGTGTGTGTGTGTGTGTGTATGTGTGTGTGTGTGTGTCAGTGTACACAGTCAGAGAGGTGTGCATCTTTTTACATACATTGAGTTGACTTTTAATTCCAATTTTAGCAAGTAAAGTATATTTGTTTGGTAGTGTACAGATGATATGCAGCCTTAATGACCTCCGTTTAGTCAATAGATTTCATACATAAACCAACTAACAGTGACATCCTCCGTAACGAATAGAATAAAAAGGCACAATATCGTGACAGAAACAATACACAAATAACCCTCACAAAGGAGATAGAAAAGCTTACTACGACGTTTCGCTCCGTCTTGGACCATTTACAAAACTACACTAACACTCTTGTGTTAGTGTGACTTTATAAACGGTCCAGATCAGACCAAAACGTTGTCATAAGCTATTCTCTCTCCTTCGTAACCTTTCCTTTCCCTCTCTTCCTTTCTCTACCCCTTTTTACCTTTCTACAACTTTTTCCCCCCGATGGAAGGCAAGAGTTGACCTCTCTATTACTGCAACATTACCAGCCTTCCGCCCTCTCTCACACACATACCTCATAAAGTGAGCTCACATAATGGTCCACCGTGGTCGGGATGGGGAGGGTCGGTGCTACGAGGAATTTTTACCATCACTCTGCTGTTTTGCCTCATGGTCTTCCACATTTTTGTTCTCTTTGCCCGAAGACTTTGATTGCGATATTTTTTACATTTTATGCTCTGCACTAAAGAGGTAAAAGGGGGGCATTAAGTGTTCGGTTGTGTTGTGGGGGGCATTAAGTGTTCGGTTGTGTTGTGGGGGGCATTCTGTGTTTGTGTCAGGAGGGGGCGACGTGCGTCGTTTTTGAGAGAAATGAGAGATCAAAATGAGGTCAAATTAATAGTTTTTCTGAGGAGTGAAAGTATGTTAATAGCGAAAGATTCCGGAAATAAGGCACAAATAAACAAATCCGAACATTTGATGAAGTTTCGCCATTGGCGACTTTCTTATAAGCCACGATGGCGATTTTATTATTATTATTATTATTATTATTATTATTATTATTATTATTATTATTATTATTATTATTATTATTATTATTATTATTATTATAAAAGAAATTTAGCATTTTTCCAAATCACAATATTCATCCTCAGATAAAAGCAGTTTTTGTCAATGTTAATTAGGCTCTCAATAACACACAGTCATCTATTGTCTCATCTTTAGATCCATCTTCGAACCTCTTTTGTTTCATACAAAATCTCGTGACTTTCACAAAGTCAGCAAAAGTCCGAAAAAAAGCAATATACATTCATCAGTATTTTTATTATTATTTTTAGGAAGGGTAGAGCCGAGGGAAACGGGGTAGAAATTTCCGCCCTTGTGATTGGCTTATTTAAAATCAGTAATACAATAAAACGCTGTAAAGCAATTAAAGGACTATGTACCAGTATCACCATTTCTTTATAAGAAGTAACATCATTACTATTAACAATTCTCATTTAATAATAATGATAATTAAGTATCTGCTGTCTCCTCTCTCTCTCTCTCTCTCTCTCTCTCTCTCTCTTATATATATATATATATATATATATATATATATATATATATATATATATATATATATATATAAATAAGTGTGTGTGTGTGTGACTTGACTTCTACCTAGTGACCTGATCTCATTTCTGTCAGTGTCACAAGGGGTCATCGTTCCTAACTCTCGTGTAATGAGAGTTTTGGCTTAAAAGAAAGTGTCTCCTCATTACATTTAATTGCGTGTCGTGGGGTCTCATTAGCACTTCATTATACCTAATTGCTTCTGACTAATTACAAAGCAAAAAGAGATATATTATTCCAGGGTTACGCAGGCATAATTAAAAATTAGATTGGTATATGACTAATGTGTGTATGTGTGTGTGTGTGTGTATATGTGTGTGTGTGTGTGTGTATGTGTGTGTGTGTGTGTGTGGACGTGTGTGTGTTCGTACCTTGTCGATTTGAGTTTACGAGCGGTTGGGATGCAGCATTTGCCCCGCTTGATAATATTGTATTGACTGACATGACTGGAGGTGTCGTACCTGGTATGGAAACTCTGGATTGTTCTAGGTTTTACTTGTCGAGCTTTCATGAGCTTTATCGAAGCTTTACCTTGTCCCAATTAAAGCTTATTTTGCAGCTTGTGTCGTTTATGAGAGTGAAGTTTACGCTTAACTTGACTAGTGTAATTAAATTGCCAGCTAAAGTACAGTAATCTTTACGTATGTTGACAACGAGTGATTTTACCAGAGGATTATATAATTCAGCAATGAAATAATACAAATTTTTATACATTTCAATGGTGATAAGCTTCATATATTTTACCTCTGGGCAAACCCATAAGGGTTCAACGCTTTCTCCGAATATACTAATACTACTACAACTACTACTACTACTATTACTACAACTACAAATATTACTATTACTACTTCAACAACTACTACTACTACAACTACAAGTACTACTACAACTACTTCTACTATTACTACTATTACAACTACTACTACTACTACTTCTACTACCATTATTACTACAACTATTATTACTACTACTACTACAACTACTATTACTACTACAACTATTATTACTACTACTATTAATAAAAAAATAAAATAATAATTGTAGAATAAATAATAAAAGCGTTATTTTAACTCTCTTTAACATATATTGTACAAGTTCATTTATTAAACATTTACTACTAACTTACAACATCAGATTTAATTTATTTTTTCACCACGCAGTTCAAATATACAAGTTAAGCTCTGCTGTGCTGCCCCAGATAATTTCAAATTTCAAATTTACGACACTTGTGTGGGTTCTGCTGTAGTCTCCCTTAATAATACACACGTATATAATGTATATATATATAATATATATATATATATATATATATATATATATATATTTTTTTTTTTTTTTTTTTTTTTCAACAAGTCGGCCGTCTCCCACCGAGGCAGGGTGACCCAAAAATAAAGAAAATCCTCAAAAAGAAAATACTTTCATCATCATTCAACACTTTCACCTCACTCATACATAATCACTGTCTTTGCAGAGGAGCTCAGATACGACAGTTTAGAATAGTCCCTCCAAACTGCCAATATCTCAGACCCCTCCTTTAAAGTTCAGTCATTGTACTTCCCATTTCCAGGACTCAAGTCCAACTAAATCAATTAACTGGTTTCCCTGATTCCCTTCACACAATATTACCCTGCTCACACTCCAACAGCTCGTCAGGTCCCAAAAACCATTCGTCTCCATTCACTACTATATAACACGCTCACACATGTTTGCTGGAAGTCCAAGCCCCTCACCCACAAAACCTCCTTTACCCCCTCCCTCCAACCTTTTCGAGGACGACCCCTATCCCGCCTTCCTTCCCCTACAGATTTATATGCTCTCCAAGTCATTCTACTTTGATCCATTCTCTCTAAATGACCAAACCACCTCAACAACCCCTCTTCAGCCCTCTGACAAATACTTTTAGTAACTCCACACCTCCTCCTAATTTCCACATTCCGAATTTTCTGCATAATATTTACACCACACATTGCCCTTAGACAGGACATCTCCACTGCCTCCAGCCTCCTCCTCGCTGCAGCATTTGCAACCCATGCTTCACACCCATATATGAGTGTTGGTACCACTATACTTTCGTACATTCCCTTCTTTGCCTCCATGGATAACGTTTTTGTCTCCACAGATACCTCAACGCACCACTCACCACACACACACATATATATATATATATATATATATATATATATATATATATATATATATATATATATATATATATATATATATATATATGCATATATGCAAAAGATCACAGTAAACAGGTGATATCAAAATATGCAAAACAACCACTATGAAAAAATAGAGCTTTACGCATTTGTAGTCCAGAGTTCATAGATGAAGAAATCTCTAAAATTTATGAAATAGCTAATGATTTAAAATACCCAAGAAACATAATTGATAAATCTTTTAAAATAGCTAGAAATACTTTTTACAATCCAAAAAGGGACAATCAACCTTATTCAACCAAAAATATGTTGGTTCTCCCTTACCATGAAAACTTGGTTGATATGCCTTCTTTTCTTAAGAATTTTAATATCAAAGTTGTATTTAAAAATCTTGATACAGTAAAAAGACTTTTGATAAAAAATTCCCCCCAAAATGCTGACGGATGTGTCTATAAGATTCCCTGTAAAATGTGCGATAAAGTTTATTATGGTCAAACTGGTAAAAGTCTTGAACTAATATTAAAACAACATAAATATAGCATTAGAACTGGACAAGATTCTAATGCTCTATTTATTCATGTGAGAGACTTTAACCATCCAATTGATTTTCAAAATGCTGAGAAGGTTGTATCAAGCAAGTCCATGGTTGAAAGAAATATAATAGAATCATGCTTCATTAAAAGCAGTTTTGAAAATAATATGAATATTTCTTTTGGTTTATATAAATTGGATTCATATATAATTAATAAAATTTGGGAAGAATTTAATGATAAATTGGACTAATCTTAATTCTTGGGAAGAGTTTCAGGTCCTTTCTTATGTTCCTCTTCACAGAGTCGTGAGATGTTACGCTACTGTGAGGTGTTGTCTTTGTTAGTGTGATGTGACTGTGAGGTGTATTCTGCCTCTTTATAAGCCTTCTTCTCACGTTTCCTTTTATAGTTCCTTGATAATGTGAGTAGTCACGAAAGCGCTTGGAATTCTTCTATTTTTCATAGTGGTTGTTTGTATATAATATATATATATATATATATATATATATATATATATATATATATATATATATATATATATATATATATATATATATATATATATATATATATTTTTATTTTTATTAACACATCGGCCGATTCCCACCAAGGCAGGGTGGCCCGAAAAGAAAAACTTTCATCATCATTCACTCCATCACTGTCTTGCCAGAAGGGTGCTTTACACTACAGTTATAAAACTGCAACATTTACACCCCTCCTTCAGAGTGCCGGCACTGTACTTCCCATCTCCAGAACTCAAGTCCGGCCTGCCGGTTTCCTGAATCCCTTCATAAATGTTACTTTGCTCACACTCCAACAGCACGTCAAGTATTAAAACCATATGCCTCCATTCACTCCTATCAAATACGCTCACACATGCTTGCTGGAAATCCAAGCCCTCGCACACAAAACTTCCTTTACCCCTCCCTCCAACCTTTCCTAGGCCGACCCCTACCCCGCCTTCCCTCCACTACAGATTTATACACTCTCGAAGTCACTCTGTCTCGTTCCATTCTCTCTACATGTCCAAACCACCTCAACAACCCCTCCTCAGCTCTCTGGACAATCGTTTTGGTAATCCTGCACCTCCTCCTAATTTCCAAACTCCGAATTCTCTGCATTATATTCACACCACACATTGACCTCAGACATGACATCTCCACTGCCTCCAGCCTCCTCCTCGTTGCAACATTCATCACCCATGCTTCACACCCATATAAGAGCGTTGGTATAACTATACTCTCATACATTCCCTCTTTACTTCCATGGACAAGGTTCTTTGTCTCCACAGACTCCAAGTGCTCCACTCACCCTTTTCCCTCATCAATTCTATGATTCACCTCATCCTTCATAGACCCATCCGCCGACATGTCCACTCCCAAATATCTGAATACATTCACCACCTCCATACTCTCTCCCTCCAATCTGATATCCAATCTTTCGTCACCTATTCTTTTGTTATTCTCATCACCTTACTCTTTTCTATATTCACTTTCAATTTTCTTCTTTTACACACCCTACCAAATTCATCCACCAACCTCTGCAGCTTCTCTTCAGAATCTCCCAAAAGCACAGTGTCATCAGCAAAAAGCAACTGTGACAACTCCCACTTTGTATTTGCTTCTTTATCTTTTAGCCCAACACCTCTTGCCAAGACCCTCGCATTCACTTCTCTTACAACCCCATCTATAAATATATTGAACAACCACGGTGACATCACACATCCTTGTCTAAGGCCCACTTTTACTGGGAAATAGTCCCTTCCTCCTACACACTCTAACCTGAGCCTCACTATCCTCATAAAAACTCTTCACTGCTTTCAGTAACCTTCCTCCTATTCCATACACCTGCAACATCTGCCACATTGCCCCCTATCTACCCTATCATACGCCTTTTCCAAATCCATAAATGCCACAAAAACATCTTTACCCTTATCCAAATACTGTTCACCTATATGTTTCACTGTAAACACTTGGTCTACACACCCCTACCTTTCCTAAAGCCCCCTTGTTCATCTGCTATCCTGCTTTCTGTTTTACTCTTAATTCTTTCAATAATAACTCTACCATACACTTTACCAGGTACACTCAACAGACTTATTCCCTATAATTTTTGCACTCTCTTTTGTCCCCTTTGCCTTTATACAAAGGAACAATACACGCTCTCTGCCAATCCCTAGGTACCTTACCCTCTTCCATACATTTATTAAATAATAGCACCAACCACTCCAAAATTATATCCCCACCTGCTTTTAACATTTCTATCTTTATCCCATCAATCCCAGCTGCCTTACCCCTTTCATTCTACCCACTGCCTCACGAACTTCCCTACACCCACAACTGGCTCTTCCACACTCCCACAAGATGTTATTCCTCCTTGCCCTACACACGAAATCACAGCTTCCCTGTCTTCATCAACATTTAACAAATCCTCAAAATATTCTCTCCATCTTCCCGATACCTCTAACTCTCCATTTAATAACTCTCCTCTCCTATTTTTAACTGTCAAATCCATTTGTTCTCTAGGCTTCCTCAACTTATTAATCTCATTCCAAAACTTTTTCTTATTTTCAACAAAATTTGCTGATAACATCTCACCCACTCTCTCATCTGCTCTCTTTTTACATTGCTTCACCACTCTTTTAACCTCTCTTTTCTCTCCATATACTCTTCCCTCCTTGCATCACTTCTACTTTGTAAAAACCTCTCATATGCTAACTTTTTCTCCCTTACTACTCTCTTTACATCATCATTCCACCAATCGCTCCTCTTCCCTCCCACCCACTCGTCTGTAACCACAAACTTCTGCTGAACACTCTAACACTACATTTTTAAATCTACCCATACATTTTCGACCCCATTGCCTACCTCTCACTAGCCCATCTATCCTCCAATAGTTGTTTATATCTTACCCTAACTGCCTCCTCTTTTAGTTTATAAACCTTCACCTCTCTTTTACTTACTGATTCTATTTTCCTTGTATCCCATCTACCTTTACTCCCACTGTAGCTATAACTAAAAAGTGATCCGATATATCTGTAGCCTCTATAAACATGTACATCCCGAAGTCTACTCAACAGTCTTTTATCTATCAATACATAGTCCAACAAACTACTGTCATTACGCCCTACATCATATCTTGTATACTTATTTATCCTTTTTTCTTAAAATATGTATTACCTATAACTAAACCCCTTTCTATACAAAGTTCAATCAAAGGGCTCCCATTATCATTTCCACCTGGCACCCCAAACTTACCTACTACACCCTCTCTGCATGTTTCTCCCACTTTAGCATTTAGGTCCCCTACCACAATTACTCTCTCATTTGGTTCAAAAGTTCCTATACATTCGCTTAACATCTCCCAAAATCTCTCTCTCCTCTACACTCCTCTCTTCTCCAGGTGCATACACGCTTATTATGACCCACTTTTCGCATCCGACCCTTATTTTAATCCACATAATCCTTGAATTTACACATTTATATTCCCTCTTTTCTTTCCATAACTGATCCTTCAACATTATTGCTACCCTTCCTTAGCTCTAACTCTCCAGATACTCCTGACTTAATCCCATTTATTTCTCCCCACTGAAACTCGCCTACCCCCTTCAGCTTTGTTTCGCTTAGGGCCAGGACATCCAACTTAACTTGCAAGGAACTTGATAATGTGTGTAGTCACGAAGCCTTGGAATTCTTCTATTTTTCATAGTGGTTTTCTTGCATATTTTGATATCACCTGTTTACTGTGATCTTTTGCATATAGTATATATATATATATATATATATATATATCTTTTATTACCATATTATGTAATAAAATATACCTATATATATATATATATATATATATATATATATATATATATATATATATATATATATATATATATATATATATATATATATATATATATATATATATATATATATATATATATATATATTGAACTATAAAGATATGCTTATTCATATACACACGTGGTTAGTAGGGGATGATTTCATTTACACTCGCATTTCTCAAAATCTGTTTCCCTACGTATGCAAATGTACTTACTAAGTCACGAAGTGTGGCACGTGTTCCTCTGAAGCAAAGTCGGGTTATCCACATACTATTGAAATCATGAAATAATAAATTGATATTGAAATTACAATATATAATTTAATTAATTTCAAAGAGCGAACTGAATATATTGTACCGTTATGGAGGGGGGCAGAGGAAACTCTGGTTTCAGAAGCTCTATTTCCCGACAGTAATGAAGGAAGGAAGAACACAGGTGCAGAGCAAGCTTGTATTCGTTGGCTCTATTTAGAGCTTTATCAAGTTAATCGAAACTCTACAAGGGATCATCTGGTCCATTATGCTAACTTTTGAGTTACTTTGTTTATGTATCTGCCTTTATCAACACTATTTTTTGTATTGTAGAAATCCGGGAAGAGGCCCATACCTGACACCCAGATTCTAGTTACTGTACTGTGTACATTAAAATAAATAAATGTATATAAACATGCAGAACAATCACTGTGAAAAAAAATAGTGAACTTCCAAGTGGTTTTGTGATTTCTCACATTATCAATTATCTGTGAAAATAAAAGATATGTAAACGAATAAATAATCTGCTATCATGTATTCAAAATACAATTATGGGTATCAGCTTTCCCGTGGTTTACTTGCAACTAATGAAAAAACACATTTTATTTGTATATTTCATGTTTCTCCTTGAAATCCACCAGCAGCTTGGATTGTTTTGTTAACAAGTGTGGGTAGATGTGACTTCGACCTGCTGAAGCAGGCCAGAAGGCCTGCTTCAGTGTACATTTGTAATGTTCTTATTAATAAACTGTCAGTTGATCGAACTTTCACTCAGTGTTGAGCACATATCATTCGATTCTTTTCCCTAAAGGAATATTTCCAGTCAGTGTCGAAATTTGCCAGGTCTACATTGTTACAATTCAAAGCAACATTTCGTTCACATGTGAGTATTTTGAACTTGAAAAAGCTCATCTGTGAGCCGAAAGCTAAAGCTCTGTCCAAATACAGACCTGCGACCATTCTGCCAGTACCTTTTTTTTTCTCCTTTCAAACCGTTAGTTCATTTGCTGGGAGATAACACTGATTTATCTTCCACTAATTGTTTTGTCTGGAAGAGAATATTACAAACATCTCTTTTTTGTTATGGCCAAAATGAATATACATTTACACCTCTTAAATACATCACTTCTGTCAAAGTTCTTTCCGATTTTCTGTTGTAAGATCCAGAACTGAATATTCTTGCAAACAGAATTTAACGACTTGTATAGGTTTTCCTGGTGCCACATTTCGGGTTTAGCCAGCAGCAGACAGAATGCTTCATCCTTAGTGAGGTGACATGGACAGTTTGCAATCTAAGGTCAACACATCTTTGAGAATGAAGACAGACACCAACTGCAGAACAAGTTTTATTATGACAACGTTTCGCTTTATGAAGACCTTTATCAAGTTTTCATGAGTTTTTGCTACCTGTACCTACTGTTTGTGCATTGAAGAGAAACAGAAACAATCATGATATAAAGTTGTAATATCTCGTGGATATTCACCTTGCAGCAGGCCTCATTTACAGGTATTAGACGTTGAACTCTATATATTTTAACCCTAATTGTCAAATCTTAATTTCCCCTGAATTCAATCCTTAATAGAGGGATGAGAAGGTTAGCATCTCTGTTTCATGCAAAGAATTAGAGCTATTCTCCCCTTCTGTGGATCAAACTTAATTACCGGGCATCCCTTTCATTTCCCAGGCGCCCTTTCATTTGTAATCAGATTGTTAGTAATAATGTTATGGAGGACATCACAAAGTTTGTACACAAATGTTTGTTTTTCTGAAGAACTGGGAGAATGGACTTGGGTTGACTTTTCAAATGCCATTAGAAAGTTTGTAAAATATAAACATTAATACCAAACAATGAAAAAAGCATTATTTTTTTTACACTTCATATTTTGACGTTTCAAGACGTTTTGCAAAGTTTTTCTTTTACAGTTTTAATTTCTTTCTTCATTATAAACTTTTCAAACCATCTGAATTTGTTACGTGCGAATGATTTCACAATAATTTCCAATCATAAAATGGAAATTTGCTTAGATTGCGAAGTAGATGGTGAGGTTGAACGACGAACCACTTATTCAATTTTGAAGCAAATTTTCGTAATTTATACTATACAAACTCACTATTTTCAAGGAACATGGGAACAATGATATTAATGAAGAATTTTCTGTCAAAGAAATTAAAACTCCACTAATTTTCCCTGTATGAAACTTCCCATTGCCCAGGTTCTGTATGACGTACGTTTGGGCTATGATTATAATGATAATAATAATAATAATAATATCAATAATTATAATAATAATAATAGTAATAAAAATATTAATAAACATAACAATAAAAGCAATAACTATAACAATACTATTATTATTATTACTGTTATTATTACTCTTATTATTATTACTATTATTATTATTAATATTATTATTCGAGTTATTATTGCCATTTTTATTATTAATATTTTTATTGTCATTGTTATTGTTATTAACATTTTTGTTATTATTATTATTATGATTGTTAACAATAACAATGCAAATAATATCAATACCTATAATAATAATTATAATAATAATGACAATAATAATAATTTTTGTCTAATGCACTGAGTCACATTTCGGCTGTGATCATGATCCTCTCGGTTGAATTCCCTTTCTGTTCCCTACATAATGACGTTACCTCTCATAAGCTCATGTTTGACCAGGAAGCTGGTTCATCTCAGCCAAGTACACACAGCCCCATGTGGTGTAATTAGTGTGATCGTAAGGCTGGAAATGTATAAGCATTTCCTGGAAAGGCTGGACCCTAATGTACAGCAGAGGTATTCATACCTCGTTCTTTTACTCTCATCAGTATGTTTCTTTTTTCCCCCTCTCTAAATTTGATGAATTTATTTTCGTTAATGTATTTTTTCAGAGGAAGGAAATATATATGAATATTTTTCTTTATGTGATCAAGTTTACATATTTTCATGAGAGGAATTTGTAAAAATTATTCTTGTGTGCTTTTGGGGAAAGTTTGGTGAAAGGAAAGTATTGATTGGATGGGAGGGTGGAACAGGAGGAGGAAAAAGAAAATGATAGTAAGGAGGAACACGCGGGTAAAGAACGAAGGACTGGGTGAAGAAGGTGGAGAATAACTAGGGCGAAAAGGGAGAGGAAAAGAAGGGAGAATAAAAGAAGTGGAGGAAGACGATGAGAAAGAAAAAATGGGCATAGGGAGACAAAGCATTGTGAGAATAAAAGAAAAGAAAAATTCAACAAGAAATTGGAAAATTTTGATAGCGAAAATGTATAATTGTATACTAAATAATTAAGAATTATTAAGAATAAGCTTCAAGTCCTAAGTGTGTGTGTACTCACCTATTTGTGGTTGGAGGGGTCGAGTCACAGCTCCTGGTTCAGCCTCTTTGCTGTTCGCTACTAGGTCCACTCTCTCCCTGTTCATTGAGCTTTACCGTATCTGTTCTTAAAGCTATGTATGAATCCTGTCTCCACTACATCACTTTCCAGACTATTCCACTTCCTGACAACTCTATGACTGAACAAATACTTCCTAACATCCCTGTGACTCATCTGAGTCTTCAACTTCTAATTGTGACACCTTGTGGCTGTGTCCCATCTCTGAAACATCCTGTCCTTATCCACTTTGTCAATTCGTCTCAGTATTTTATGTCATTATCGTGTCTCCCCTATCCCTCCTGTCCTCCAGTGTCGTCAGGTCGATTTACCTTAACCTCTCCTCGTAGGACATACTTCTTAGCTCCGGGACTAGCCTTGTTGCAAACCTTTGCATTTTCTCTAATTTCTTGACATACTTTTCCAGGTGCGTGTGTGTGTGTGTGTGTGTGTGTGTGTGTATGTGTACTCACCTAGTTACTCACCTAGTTGTTGTTGCAGGGGTCGAGTCATAGATCCTGGCCCCGCCTCTTCACTGGCCGCTTCTGGGTCACTCTCCCTGCGCCATGAGCTTTATCATACCTCTTCTTAAAGCTATGAATGGAACCTGCTTCCACTACATCGCATCCCAAACTATTCCACTTCCCGACAACTCTGTGACTGAAGAAATACTTCCGAACATCCCTGTGATTCATCTGAGTCTTCAACTTCCAACTGTGTCCCCTTGTTGCTGTGTCCCATCTCTGGAACATTCTGTCTCTGTCCACCTTGTCAATTCCTTTCAGTATTTTGTATGTCGTTATCATGTACCCCCTATCTCTCCTGTCCTCCAGTGTCGTCAGGTCGATTTCTCTTAACCTCTCCTCGTAGGACATACCCCTTAGCTCCGGGACTAGTCTTGTTGCAAACCTTTGCACTTTCTCTAGCTTCTTTACGTGCTTGGCTAGATGTGGGTTCCAAACTGGTGCTGCATACTCCAATATGGGCCTAACGTACACAGTGTACAAGGTCCTGTGAGTGTGTGTGATTGCATGTGTGTGTGTGTGTGTACTCACCTATTTGTACTCACCTATTTGTGGTTGCAGGGGTCGAGTCATAGCTCCTGGCCCCGCCTCTTCACTGATTGCTACTAGGTCCTCTCTCTCCTTGCTCCATGAGCTTTATCAAACCTAGTCTTAAAACTATGTATGGTTCCTGCCTCCACTACGTCGCTCTCTAGGCTATTCCACTTCCTGACAACTCTATGACTGAAGAAATACTTCCTAACATCCCTTTGACTCATAGGAGTCTTCAACTTCCAATTGTGACCCCTTGTTTCTGTGTCCCCTCTCTGGAGCATCTTGTCTCTGTCCACCTTATCTATTCCTCGCAGTATTTTATATGTCGTTATCATGTCTCCCCTAACCCTCGTGTCCTCTAGTGTCGTCAGGCCGATTTCCCTTAACCTTTCTTCGTAGGACAATCCCCTTAGCTCTGGGACTAGTCTTGTTGCAAACCTTTGCACTTTCTCTAATTTCTTGACGTGCTTGACCAGGTGTGGGTTCCAGACTGGTGCTGCATACTCCAGTATGGGCCTGAAGTATATGGTGTACAGGGTCTTTAATGATTCCTTAGTGTGTGTGTGTGTGTGTTAGTTACCATTTTGTCCTAGGCACATGTCGATTAGACACTAGGCCTGTTGTATGTATGTGTGTGTGTGTATGTGTATGTAAGGAAACACTTCGAAATGTTTCTGCCCCGCCGGGAATTGAACCCGGGCCCTCCGTGCATGAAGCGTGTGTGTGTGTGTGTGTGTTTTGATAGGTTATTGAAAATTGATGGGCCTGTTGGGCCCAGCATTCGAACCTGAAATTGCAGGATTTCAACACAACGAGGGAACTCAGCTTTCTCTATTCCTAGAAAGCTGTCATTATAAGACAATTCTTTCACACACACACACACACACACACACACACACACACACACACACACACACACACACACACACACACACACACACACACACACACACACATACCTCACACACTATCAAATACTAGCAGGTGATCCTGCGCTTCTCTGTGCACCTTGAACTGTGCTACAGACCATGATACATATATTAAAAGTTACAAAATATTTCAAGCTATTATGAGTGTATTCACCTGTGTTTAATTGTTGTACGATTTATATTCACTAGTCGTATGTTATTTAGTGTGAGTATATACTGAGTACTTACGGCAGTGTGTGATTTCTTTTTCACTTCAAAAGTTGAATGACTATCTTGCCCAAACATGTATTAAATATCATCCATTCATTCCATAAATATTTTCATAACATTAACTGATATAAACATTGTCTTCATATACTGGAAAATTATTTAACTGTATTTGATTGCATACCCAGAATACTATTCTAATATGCTAAACTATTCATTCTTATAAGTCTATGTCAGAGAGATTTTCATAGGGAAAAAATAATAATCCCTCATTTAATAGTACTCAAAAAACGTATTGAGATCATTTTTACTTTCCTAAAACTGCCGGAAGTCTTTTCAGCAGTGTGAAATTTTTACTGCGTTTGGAGGAGTCTCGTCAGCCTGGCATACCTTAAATAAGTGGCATAAATTACCTTGACTGCTGGCACGAGGATCTCTATCTGGAGAAGGAAAAGGAGCGGTGTGCACGGCCAGGCACTGAACAGCAGCTGCGACAGAACGGTAATGAAAGAGAGCCAATATGTTGGCTACAAAGGCATTCTGCCGTCATTGATGATGAGAAAATAAAGTTTGCAAAGCAAGTTTTTATTGTAACAACGTTTCGCTCTGCGTAGGGCTTCATCGAGTCAAGGTACAACTTAAAGCTGACTCTCCATCGATTAATGATGTAGGGAAGCAGCGGCTGACTGCCGGAAGCGGAATAGGAATGAATATATAAATGAGGAATATTGAGTGCAGTGGAACAGTACAGGCTTGGGTGCCGGAAGTTAGAAGGCACAATTAAGGAATAAAATTGTTGACTGCAGAGGAAAGGTAACGTAATGGGAACTCAGTAAGAACTTGGGCCCTCCAGTACGAGTCACGATGCTTGGGGATTGGGAAATAATCATGTTTGATTAGAGGAAAGAGAAAGTTTCAATCATTTATCTGATCAAGAACCATAACACAGCACTTTTGTCACTCATATATAGGGAGACGTAGAGGTAATCTACAAGATTTTTAGAATACGTCGACGCAAAATTGGGAATTGTTGTCGAGACTGAAATGTTTAAAGTGGATGAAACATCTTAACTGCTCACTCTCGACACGTCGTCCTCAAGTATTCACACTCGAGTAACTGGTCCTCAAGCTACACTCGCGCGGCTGAGGCACAAGAACGGACCCGGATTTCGCTCGGGAAAAAAAAATCATCTTCACAGTTTTAAATTCCTAAATTCCAACCTCCTGAGTGAAATTCCTCCGAGGAAAATCAGTGAATGCTAAAAATGTGTCCTTTGGTTTGGTGCCAGAATATATATATATATATATATATATATATATATATATATATATATATATATATATATATATATCAAAGTTGTGCGAACTATCCTCCCGGAAGTCTCTACTACCACTCCTTTCAACAGTACCCTCCTGGGAGCACCGCTGGGTCACCAGGCCATCGACACGGTCCTCAAGGACAAAGTGAATAACCTGAAAAAAAATTGAGGAGAGAATAAGTGATCTTGATGCCCATGATGCCCTGTATCTCCTCACAAGGTGTCTTACTATGCCAAGACTCACTTACTTCTTGAGGTGCGCACCCTCTTTTGACAACCCAACACTTGACGAGTATGACGCACACCTGAGATCAACCTTTAAGGCACTGAATCTGTCACTAGAGGATCGGCAATGAGAGCAGGCAACCCTTCCAGTGCGACTGGGAGGTATAGGGGTGCTCAACCAACGCAGGTAGCTTTACCTGTATTTCTGTCGTCGTGTTTGGCCTCCTGTAGATTAGTCACGAAGATTGTCCCTGAACGCTTTAGAGGTGTGGTGGGAGCTCAAGACCCCAGGTTCATTGAAGCAGCCGTGCGGTGGGACACCCTTGCAGACTCCTCCAGTAGACCAACTTCTCCCAAAGAGCACAAACAGTCCCACTGGGACAAACCGATCATGGAAAAAATTGCCAACACAATGCTCACCAAAGCTTCAGGAAAGGACAAAGCTCGTCTCCTAAAGGTGTAGGCACCACACTCAGGAGATTTCCTTCTAGCCGTTCCCAATTCCTCCCTGGGCACTCGACTAGACAAACAGGCCATTCGGATTGGTGTTGCTCTTCGCCTAGAGCATAGGTGTATTTGCGGCAGGGCGACGGCTGATCAATTCGGACTGCATGGTCTCGTGTGTCACACATCAGAAGGGAAATATGCCAGACATGAGGAGGTCAACAACATCATAAAGAGAAGCCTCGCCACAGCCCGTTGCCCAGCTCAACGGGAACCCCAAGTGCAGAGGTCTGATTGAAGTCAAAAGCGTCCTGTTGGAGCCACTATGCTACCCTGGAAGGATGGTAAGCAGATTGCTTGGGACTACACCTGTGCCGCCACAATGGCAAACACTTATTTGCCATACTCCGTAGTTGAAGGGGGGTGGAGCTGCCAGCCACAGGGAGACCCAGAAGACTCGCAAATATGAAGGCCTTCCCCCTTGCTATAACTTCATCCCAATAGGGTCGGAGACCCTTGGAGCATGGGGGCGAGTGTGCTCTAAAGTTTCTCAAAGAGCTGGGTGAAAAACTCATCATAGAAACCAAGGCGGCCAGCTTCCTCTTTCAGAGACTCAGTGTTGCGATCCAAAGGGGAAATGCCTGCAGCACTCTGGGCACGCGGCCCACTACCGGGGAGCTGGACGAAGTATTTGACATGTAGCTCTGAGTTGTTTTACTCCCTATTGTATTCTTGTCAATGTATTTTGTCAATGCATTTTGTCTTTAAATAAAGTATATAAAAAATATAGAGGGTGGTAGGAGAAAATTTTCAAACAACTTCCGGGAAAACTCAAAGTTTTCCCTGAAGCAAGTTTATTCTTTTCTCTTAGGATGAGGGTCCCCAAGACAGTTCCAGAGGTGGTACCTCCTATATTTTATATATATATATATATATATATATATATATATATATATATATATATATATATATATATATGTGCATGATGTAAAACAACTATAGGGAGTTGAATGATAGCTCTAGGCCTTTCGTGTTGCAAATCAGCCCATCAGCAGGAGCTTGCAACGTTGCAGAAATGAGTTGGAAGTCCAGGTAAATGATGGAGACATTCCCTTGAACACATACATATCACGTTGGTCCTGTGTGTGTGTGTGTGTGTGTGTACTCACCTAATTGTACTCACCTAATTGTGGTTGCAGGGGTCGAGACTCAGCTCCTGGCCCCGCCTCTTCGCTGTCTGCTACTGGGTCTCTGCTCTCCCTGCTCCATGAGCTTTATCATACCTTGTCTTAAAACTATGTTTGGTTCCTGCCTCCACTATATCTTTCTCTAGACTATTCCACTTCCTGACTACTCTGTGGCTGAAGAAATGTTTCCTAACATCCCTTTGACTCATCTGAGTCTTCAGCTTCCAGTTGTGTCCCCTTGTTTCTGTGTTCCCTCTCTGAAACATCCTGTCACTATCTACCTTGTCAATTCCCCGCAGTATTTTGTATGTCGTTATCATGTCTCCTCTGACCCTTCTTTCCTCCAGTGTTGTTAGTCCTATTTCCCTCAATCTTTCTTCATAGGACAGACCCCTGAGTTGTGGAACTAACCTTGTCGCAAACCTTTGCACTTTCTCTAGTTTCTTGACGTGCTTGACCAGGTGTGGGTTCCAGACTGGTGCTGCATACTCTAGTATGGGCCTGACGTACACGGTATACAGTGTCTTGAACGATTCCTTGTTAAGGTAACGGAACGCTAATCTGTGTGTGTGTGTGTGTGTGTGTGTGTGTGTGTGTGTGTGTGTGTGTGTGTGTGTGTGTGTGTGTGTGTGTGTGTGTGTGTGTGTGTGTGTGTGTGTGTGTGTGTGTGTGTGTGTGTGTGTGTGTCACACACTGCATGGAGTCACCCACACTTCCTGTTTATCGTCACCCAGACGCCTGCTGCCTTACTGTCCACCCGCACATCCACCATCCCCCACCCACACTGTCTCTCTCTCCACCATCCCCCACCCACACTGTCTCTCTCTCTACCATCCCCCACCCACACTGTCTCTCTCTCTACCATCCACACACACACATGTACTCCCTAAAACCCTCCCAGCAAGTCAGTTACAATGAAAGATCTGGAAAATAAGATTTTTTTATATATTATATTAAAGATTAGGGAGAAATATTCGTACTTCTTTAATGGATTAGTTGATGCGATACAGTGAGCCAGAGGCGGTGTCTCGCCATGAAGATGACACGAGAAAACCAGAGGAGAAGTGTGGAGGTGTAGTCCTGACAATGGCGACCTTGCCAGGATTACACCTCCACACTTCTCCTGATCAGCTCTGCTGCTGGCCTGGTCAGCTGGTACAGACGCCCGATTTGAAGGAGCTAGATGTACGTCTCTCTGACTTAGCTACTTTTGTCTACTCTTCCGCTTCTACGTCTTACGTACCTCGACCAAGTGGCATATGAGAATTCTTAACAACTGCCCAGGATAACCTTCCTACATCTCGTCTACACCCGAGACTCATCCTGGGCCTTATATTCTCCTACTCTCCATCCTGCCAGAACCACAACGGCCTTATTTTTTTTATATTTGATTAAAAAACTTAAAATTCTTTGTTTATTTCCTACCCAGGAGTCTTTAGTTTTTTTTATTATTTTTTCCATGATATATTGTTCAGGTGGAAGGCGTTCCCCTGACACCATGTCTCACACCCATACAAGAGTGTTGGTATAACTATACTCTCATACATTCCCCTCTTTGCTTTCATGGATAAAGTTCTCTGTCTCCACTCACCTTTTTCCCCTCATTAATTCTATTATTCACCTCATCCTTCATATACCCATCTGCTGACAAATCCACTCCCAAATATCTGGACACATTCACTCTCTCCATTCATTCTGATATCCAATCTTCCGTTATCTAATTTTTTTGTTATCCTCATCACCTTACTCTTTCCTATATTCACTTTTAATTTCCTTCTTTTAAATACCCTACCAAACTCATCCACCAACCTCTGCAACTTCTCTTCAGAATCCCCCAAAAGCACAGTGTCATCAGCAAAGAGCATCTGTGACAACTCCCACTTTGTGTTAGATTCTTTATCTTTTAACCCCACACCTCTTGCCAACACCCGAGCATTCACTTCTCTTACAACTCCATCTATAAATATATTGAACAACCCACATCCCTGACTAAGGCCTACTTTTACTGGGAAATAATCTCCCTCTCGCCTACATACTCTAACCTGAGTCTCTCTATCCTCGTAAAAACTTTTCACCGCTTTCAATAACCTACCTCCTATTCCATACATTTGCAACATCTGCCACATTGCCCCCTATCCACCCTATCATATGCCTTTTCCAACTCCATAAATGCCACAAACACCTCTTTACCCTTATCTAAATATTGTTCACCTATATGTTTCACTGCAAACACTTGGTCTACACACCCGCTTCCCTTCCTAAAGCTTCCTTGTTCATCTGCTATCCTGTTCTCCGTCATACTCCTAATTCTTTCAATAATAACTCTACCATACACTTTGCCAGGTATACTCAACAGACTTATTCCCCTATAATTTTTACTCTCTTTTGTCCCCTTTGCCTTTATACAAAGGAACTATGCATGCTCTCTGCCAATCCCTAGGTACCTTACCCTCTTCCATACATTTATTAAATAAAAACACTAACCACTCTAAAACTATATCCACGCCTGCCTTTAACATTTCTATCTTATCCCATCAATCCCAGCTGCTTTACCCCCTTTCATTCTACTCACTGCCTCACGAACTTCCCCCACATTATTATCATTATTATTATTATTATTATTACTATTATAATTATTATTATTAATACGATACGATAAACCGTTGGAGTTTAACAGCATCTGAGGAATGGAAGATATTCATGTTTGATCCAGGGCAGGAGGAGATAGCAGCTCAGGTCCCTTCGCCAAGAGCATCACGGCCACCGCTCTTGCAGGGTGGAAAGGGAAGAGTCACTCTGTCAGTCCCAATTCCAGCTTCTCAGAGGAGGCTCTTGGCTCCACCCTCGCTGCCAAACGCTCTGCCAACCGCTATCATGTCTGCCTCGCCTACCTCGCTTTCTCTGACTCTCTTTTTCTATTTACTTTCCTCTGTTTCTGCTCTTTAATTTTGGGTTCCCTCTGTTCATTCAGCAACGCCTCCTGCTGCTCCTCCTTGCAGCATCCACTCCTCTTCTTGCTTCTGCTTATGGCTCTTCTGCTTCTGCTGCTGTTTCTCTTTCTCTTTTCCTTCTACTTCCTGCTCTTTCTAGTGTAGTTCTTCAGTCGGCTACTAACAACTCATCGAGGACATCAAAACAAACCACAGACCTCACCCTGTTTCTCTTGCTCCCTCCCTCCCTCACTTCATCATCTTATCTTTCTCCTCCTCATTCTCTTTCTCTTCTTCGTCCCTTACTCCTCTTTCTTTTCCTCATTCATGCGTGGTTTTCTCTTCCATGAACCTTAATCACCATTTCAATACTTGGAGTAGTTCTCCACAATTCTGACCTATTGTTTACCTTGCTCTCTTAAGTTAATCCTCAGTCATTCTATTACCAGTTTCCTTCCTCTCGTTTTCCTTTCTCCCTCCCTCTATTCCTTCCTTCCATCATTCATCCCACTTTCTTTTCATAAATTTTCCCTCCCACTTTCCAGTCAGTCATTCCTCCCTGCTTCCTACCTTGTTTTTTCTTCATTCCTTAAAGGAAGGAAGGAAGGAAGGAAGGAAGGAAGGAAGGAAGGAAGGAAGGAAGGAAGGAAGGAAGGAAGGAAGGAAGGAAGGAAGGAATTAAGGAAGGAAGGAAGGAAGGAAGGTAAGAAGGAAGGAAGGAAGGTTCAAACAGCCTGGGAACAACACTCACCCATTACAGGCTCGGTCAAGTGCTGTAAACAAGGTTCTTAGTCTCCAATGTTGGATCTTTTGTCTTCCCTGTTTGTTCTTTTATTTCTTGCACCGTTATGGATTACATTCTATTTAAATAATTCTTTACATTTCTCGTACATTCATTTTATCTCTCATCCTGTCTCTCCCTTCCTCTCTCACATTCCTTTCAACTCGTTTTACTCTCTCAATCCTGCATTCTTCTTGCTCTCAAACTCTCTCTTTTCATTCCTCCTATTCTCTCAGTTTTCCCTTCTACCTTTCCAACGTTTCTCCTCTTCTTCCTCTTTCATCTCCCTCTTCGTTTGTCTCTCTTTTTTTCCCTCTCAGTTTTCCTTCTTTGCTCCCACCGTCTACAACAATGCTGACATGACAGTCCAAAGTAATTATCCACTCTCTTATTTTCTCATTTTCTCATTCGTTGCTTCACATTTCTCTCAAATATTTGTCCATATAGGGTTATCCATCTTGGGGCTATTAATTTCGTGGTCATCCATCTTGGGGTCATCCATCTTGGGGGTCATCCATCTTGGAGTCATCCATCTTGGGGTCATCCATCTTGGGGGTCATCCATCTTTGGATCATCCATCTTGAAGTCATCCATCTTTGGATCATTCATCTTGGGTTCTTCTTAGTATTTGCACTTTCTTACTGAATCTCAACTGACCTAAAATACTTACTGAAATACTCACTGACCTAGAAGGTCCTTTAGTTAAAAAATCCCCAGTTTTTGAAGCAATTAATGATACAAAAGCAGATTGATTGAGTGGCCCTTTTATTTCAGAAGGACCCCTTACTGAAATATCAACAAACCTAATGACCATCAATGAAACATCAACGGACCAAAGAAGCTCATTACCAGACCTGAGGGACGCTTATTAAATCCAATCACCAGACCTGAGGACCCCTCACTAAATCCCATCACCAGACCTGAGGACCCCTCACTAAATCCACTCACCAGACCTGAGGGTTCCTTATTAAATCCCATCACCAGACCTGAGGACCCCTCACTAAATCCCATCACCAGACCTGAGGGACAGGTTCGGGGCTCACAGAACCTTGCTGAAACTCTCTGCCATTTACTTTGCTATTTTTTCACATATACTTTTTTTAATCCTTAGCAAGACCGGAGATTAATCGCCAACGTAATTTAAATTTTATGTCTTTGTGGGCAGATACTATATTTTTTTTTAATTTTTGATGAAGGATTATACGAGGGGAAGGGATTAATCTGAAAATTTGCCGCGAGATTTATTTTAGAGATATTTTCAGCTCGGTATAAAACTGGGGTTTCTATATAATCGATGTAGTATATTCTATACAATCCATGTAAGAGCTCACAATAAAGCAATTGTAAACAAACCATGGAACGGGTGGGGTTTGAATCCATGGAGAGTGAGTCGATGAAGTGCAAGCATTTATGGGGACAACGTTTCACTCTGTGTGGAGAAAACCCTCAAGAGAGGTTCCTTGAGGGGCATTGGATCCAAAGAATTAGACCTGACTTCATTTTCCTTGAATCGAATCTGATTGCTTCCCATTCCTCCAAGCGCTTTCCATGAATTTAATAATAATAATAATAATAATAATAATAATAATAATAATAATAATAATAATAATGATAATTTTATTTTTTTATTATTAACACATCGGCCGATTCCCACCAAGGCAAGGTGGCACGAAAAGGAAAAACTTTCATCATCTTTCACTCCATCACTGTCTTGCCAGAGGGGTGCTTTACACTACAGTTATAAAACTGCAACATTAACACCCCTCCTTCAGAGTGCCGGCACTGTACTTCTCATCTCCAGGACTCAAGTCCGGCCTGCCGGTTTCCCTGAATCCCTTCATAAATGTTACTTTGCTCACACTCCAACAGCACGTCAAGTATTAAAAACCATTTGTCTCCATTCACTCCTATCAAATACGTTCACGCATGCTTGCTGGAAGTCCACGCCCCTCTCACACAAAATCTCCTTTACCCCTCCACCTTTCCAAAGCCAGCCATTACCACGCCTTGAAATCCACAACAGATTTATACACTCTCGAAGTCATTCTGTTACGTTCCATTCTCTCTACATGTCCGAACCACCTCAACAACCCCTCCTCAGCCCTCTGGATAATAGTTTTGGTAATCCCGCACCTCCTCCTAATTTCCAAACTCCGAATTCTCTGCATTATATTCACACCACACATTGACATCAGACATGACATCTCCACTGCCTCCAGCCTTCTCCTCGTTGTAACATTCACCACCAATGCTTCACACCCATATAAGAGTGTTGGTATAACTATACTCTCATACATTCCCCTCTTTACTTCCATGGACAAAGTTCTTTGTCTCCAGAGAATCCGAAGTGCACCACTCACCCTTTTCCCCTCATCAATTCTATGATTCACCTCATCCTTCATAGACCCATCTGCTGACATGTCCACTCCTAAATATCTGAATACATTCACCTCCTCCATACTCTCTCCGTCCAATCTGATATCCAATCTTTCGTCACCTAATCTTTTTGTTATCCTCATCACCTTACTCTTTCCTATACTCGCTTTCAATTTTCTTCTTTTACATACCCTACCAAATTCATCCACCAACCTCTGCAACTTCTCTTCAGAATGTCCCAAAAGCACAGTATCATCAGCAAAAAGCAACTGTGACAACTCCCACTTTGTATTTGATTCTTTATCTTTTAACCCCACACCTCTTGCCAAGACCCTCGCATTCACTTCCCTTACAACCCCATCTATAAATATATTGAGCAACCACGGTGACATCACACATCCTTGTCTAAGGCCTACTTTTACTGGGAAATAATCTCCTTCTCTCCTACACACTCTAACATGAGGCTCACTATCCTCATAAAAACTCTTCACTGCTTTCAGTAACCTACCTCCTATTCCATACACCTGCAACATCTGCCACATTGCCCCCCTATCCACCCTATCATACGCCTTTTCCAAATCCATAAATGCCACAAAACCTCTTTACCCTTATCTAAATACTGTTCACCTATATGTTTCACTGTAAACACTTGGTCTACACACCCCCTACCTTTCCTAAAGCCCCCTTGTTCATCTGCTATCCTGCTCCCCGTCTTACTCTTAATTCTTTTAATAATAACTCTAACATACACTTTACCAGGTATACTCAACAGACTTATTCCCCTATATTTTTTGCACTCTCTTTTGTCCCCTTTGCCTTTATACAAAGGAACTATACACGCTCTCTGCCAATCCCTAGGTACCTTACCCTCTTCCATACATTTATTAAATAATAGCACCAACCACTCCAAAACTATATCCCCGCCTGCTTTTAGCATTTCTATCTTTATCCCATCAATCCCAGCTGTCTTACCCCCTTTCATTCTACCCACTGCCTCACGAACTTCCCCCACACTCACAACTGGCTCTTCCACACTCCTAGAAGATGTTATTCCTCCTTGCCCTATACACGAAATCACAGCTTCGCTGTCTTCATCAACATTTAACAACTCCTTAAAATATTCCCTCCATCTTCCTGATACCTCTAACTCTCCATTTAATAACTCTCCTCTCCTATTTTTAACTGTCAAATCCATTTGTTCTCAAGGCTTCCTCAACTTATTAATCTCACTCCAAAACTTTTTCTTATTTTCAACAAAATTTGTTAACATCTCACCCACTCTCTCATTTGTTCTCTTTTTACATTGCTTCACCACTCTCTTAACCTCTCTTTTTCTCTCCATATACTCTTTCCTCCTTGCATCACTTCTAATTTGTAAAAACCTCTCATATGCTAACTTTTTCTCCCTTACTACTCTCTTTACATCATCATTCCACCAATCGCTCTTCTTCCCTCCCGCACCCACTCGCCTGTAACCACAAACTTCTGCTGAACACTCTAACACTACATTCTTAAACCTACCCCATACATCTTCGACCCCATTGCCTACACTCTCACTAGCCCATCTATCCTCCAATAGTTGTTTATATCTTACCCTAACTGCCGCCTCTTTTAGTTTTTAAACCTTCACCTCTCTTTTACTTACTGCTTCTATTTTCCTTGTATCCCATCTACCTTTTACTCCCACTGTAGCTACAACTAAAAAGTGATTTGATATATCTGTGGCCTCTCTATAAACATGTACATCCTGAAGTCTACTAAACAGTCTTTTATCTACCAATACGTAGTCCAACAAACTACTGTCATTATGCCCTACATCATATCTTGTATACTTATCATCTTTTTCTTAAAATATGTATTACCTATAACTAAACCCCTTTCTTTACAAAGTTCAATCAAAGGGCTCCCATTATCATTTACACCTGGCACCCCAAACTTACCTACTACACCCTCTCTACATGTTTCTCCCACTTTAGCATTTAGGTCCCCTGCCACAATTATTCTCTCACTTGGTTCAAAAGTTCCTATACATTCGCTTAACATCTCCCAAAATCTCTCTCTCTCCTCTATACTCCTCTCTTCTCCAGGTGCATACACGCTTATTATGACCCACTTTTCGCATCCGACCCTTATTTTAATCCACATACTCCTTGAATTTACACATTTATAGTCCCTCTTCTCCTTCCATAACTGATCCTTCAACATTATTGGTACCCCTTCCTTAGCTCTAACTCTCTCAGATACTCCTGACTTAATCCCATTTATTTCTCCCCACTGAAACTCGCCTACCCCCTTCAGCTTTGTTTCGCTTAGGGCCAGGACATCCAACTTCTTTTCATTCATAACATCAGCAATCATCTCTTTCTTATCATCCGCACTACATCCACGCACATTCAAACATCCCAGTTTTATAAAAATTTCTTCTTCTCTTTTTAGTAAATGTATACAGGAGAAGGGGTTACTAGCCCATTGCTCCCGGCATTTTACTCAACTCATAAGACACGCATGGCTTACGGAGGAAAGATTATTTTCCACTTCCCATGGAGAATAGAGGAAATAAAGAAGCACAAGAGCTATTAAGAAAAAGAGGAAGAAACCGAGATGTGTGTATTTATATATATGCATGTGCATGCCTGCGTAGTGTGACCTAAGTGTAAGTAGAAGTAGCTAGATATACCTGTAATCCAGCGTGTTTATGAGACAAAAAAAAAACACCAGCAATCCTACCATCATGTAAAACAGTTTCAGGTTTCTGTTTCACAGTCACCTGGCAGGACGGTAGTACCTTCCTGGGTGGTTGCTGTCTACCAACCTACTTCCTAATAATAATAATCTTTGCAAAGATTTTCGAGTTATTACTTAGTAAATCTTTATACAGTGTTTTAACCCATCATGTTAGTAAAGGGGTCGTAATCTTAATTAGATCCTATTTTATCATATGTCTAATGGGTCCACCATTATTATTGAAACACGAATGCAGACAAGCTTTCCAGTCAACAAGTACACGACGAACGGTATTAGGAATGACGGTGTTACAAGCGTTCCAGACTTATCAAGGTACTAAGGAGAATATAACCCTATTCGAAAGGTCGTATATAGTTTGATATCCTTTTAAAGGCAAAAACTCTACCTATTTCTTAGCAGCTTATCATGCGACTTTATTTTATTGTTAGGACAAAATAGAGATGAAAGAATTTTATATATACAGCTTTATAGTATGGTGTATTATGTATATTATTGTGTATTAACCCTTTAAGCTGTCCGTCACATACAAATACAATAGACCACCACCTTTCTCTCCTCCTCCTACTGCTTTTCCGCCTGTATCTTCTGATATTCCATTTTAAAATTATCATCACACATACACTTATACAGAGGTGAGGTAAACAGGGGTGGTTATAAACTAAAATAGGTGGTAAAAATAATATTTTCCAACGCAAACAATTGTACTGCAGGGTACATGCAAGAATAGGAATGGGAAAGAATGGGGAAGGATAGAGCAGCGATAAAGAGTGCATAGATAGAGAGAGAGAAGAAAGGTTAAGTAGCATGATCACTTTGGGTGGATTTTAATCCACTTTTGCCAATAATGACAAGTAATGGTCTTGGGTATCTAATGAAGGAGTCCTAGCACAGGAGTTCCAAGTGTTTTATCATGCTGCTGGGAAGGGTCGCAAATCTTCATTGGAGGTTCAGGACATCGAAAGTTTAGCAACTCAGGTCTTAAAGGTGACCATGTGAAGGAAGACGCTGGGCAAAAAAAATTGTAAGTGGTTTTTAGATTTTTTCCTTCGGGAAAAAAATAATCTTTTTCCTTGTTGTTTTTTATTTTATTTTTTTTCATAATTTTCCGTCCAAAATATCAGTTTTTTTTTTTAACTTGAATGAACTAATGTGTGGGCAGTCATATCTGATTCAGTAAGATAGAAATAAACATTTCATATGAGAAAGATAGATAGATAGAAGAGAGAGAGAGAGAGAGAGAGAGAGAGAGAGAGAGAGAGAGAGAGAGAGAGAGAGAGAGAGAGAGAGAGAGAGAGAGAGATTTGAAAAAGCAATCGTAAACAAGAGGATAATGGGACAGAAAATATTCAGATATGAAAAAAAGCAAACGAATGATTAGACAAGATATAAAAAAAGTGCTGAGACATTCTGTGTGAGTGTATATAGACATTTCTAGAAACATACCACTAGTCACTGTGACAAAAACCACTACTTTATTCTCACCCAAATTGGCCACTTAAATTTCATATATATATATATATATATATATATATATATATATATATATATATATATATATATATATATATATATATATATATATATATATATATATATATATATATATATATATATATATATATGCAAGACAACCACTATGAAAAAATAGAGGAATTCCAAGCGCTTTCGTGACTACTCACATTATCAAGTGGTTGTCTTGCATATTTTGATATCACCTGTTTACTGTGATCTTTTTGCATATATATATATATATATATATATATATATATATATATATATATATATATATATATATATATATATATATATATATATCCCACTGAAGTAACCAAGAGGTTTAGATTCTGCTTTTGAACAGGAAAAAATTGAGATATTGTGAATTTTGAAAGCATGTGGAGACGAACGTTTTAAGTGGGATTCAATTCCAAGAAAATGGAAAATTGGCCAGACAAATCGAAAATTGGAATCATGGTGCTATTATTTCGACCCCGGATTTAGCCATTAGAAAAGTGTATAAAAAACACTTTCCAAAAGCATATTATCCAGCAGTTCGATTTTTCGATGGAAAAAATAGGGTTATATAATTATATCCTTAGTTTTTTTTAAAGAGGTGGACCGGTAAGCCAGCGGAAGGCCTCGGTCGGATGACCAAAAGCACCATCGGCGGGTCATCATATAACTAAGACCCGCGTCAGGAAAGGCTTGTCCTCTCTCCTGACAAACCTTACCTAACCTAATCTGAATGGAAAAGAAAGTCGGCGGTAGCATCCTGGAATTGGATTCAAGAGAAAGTATTGCGTGCTAAAAGTCGGTAAACTTAAAAAAATACACAATAAAGTGCATACTGGAAACTGGAGACTACAAACGCTGCTCTTCTGGATTATAAATGGGGAATCACACACGTACACTGCCATAAATACAATCCCAACTAACCCACAAATCGGAAGCGAGAAATATACGACATTGTGAATTGTGAATTGCTGGAGCCATTGTATAATGGCTATTAATTTAAACCCACATAGAGGCACACACGCACAAGCAGATATACCAGGAGCAAAGCTCTACTCCTGTAACTATAAATTCATAATTACACACGCACACAGACACAGACACAACTTACTCAGATACACTCATGCAGATAAACACACACACACACACACACACACACACACAATGTTTACACCCAGTGATTACTCTCAATGGACTACAAATGTTAATAAAAAATAAAAAATAAAATTACTTTGCTTATATAAAGAAAAAAAATACAAACTCAATGCTTAGGAGACGCAAACGAAATATTATCACTTAGGAAACACCTAAAAAAAACTTACCTAACTTCGTTTAAATTATTCCTCATTAGCCAAGATAAGTACGTAAATCATAGCGTTTCGCACAGGTCGTCGGCATGAGCGTGTCGCGCTCTAGCCTGCTCCTCATCGCTTCGCTACAAGCATAAATTACCTTCAGCATAGCTCATGTCGGGCCAGACAATGCCGGTGATTAAACCATTTGCATGCTAATCGCGTGGCTGATTGCATGACCTCTCATCATGCAGTGAGAGGGAGGGGGGGAGTGAGGGTTATGTGGTGCTGTGCAACTGTTTATTTTCCCCTTCTCTCTCTCTCTCTCTCTCTCTCTCTCTCTCTCTCTCTCTCTCTCTCTCTCTCTCTCTCTCTCTCTCTCTCTCTCTCTCTCTCTCTTCTCCCCTGTTGTGGCTGTTATTGTTGCTGTTTTCGGCTTATGTTTCTCTTGCTGTTGTTCATGATGCTGCAGTTGTTGCTGCTGCGGCTGCTTTTGTTTCTTCCGCAGCTGCTGTTGGTTACTGTTCTAGCTTCTATTGTTGCTCCTGCAGCCGCTGTTGTTACTTCTGTTGCTCTCCTGCTCCTATTTCTGCTGCTGCTACTGCTGCTCCTAGTGCTGTTTTTATTGCTGCTGTGGTTGTTATGCAAATTTCTTATGCAGTTTCTAGTTCTGCTGTTCCTCCTGTTGTTTCTGCTGCTGGTATAACTGCTACTGCGACTGTTGTTGCTGTTGTTTATACTGTCGATGCTGAGGCTAATGATTCTGTTAATGCTTCAGTTAATCCTACTGTTAATTTAGCTGTTTTTACTAGTCCTGTTAACATTGCTGTTGATTATGTTGCTATTGCTGCTGTTTCGAATGCTGCTGTTGTTCCTACTGTTGCTATTTTGAATGCTGCTGCTGTTGTTTCGGGTTCTTCTGTTGTTGCTACTGTTGCTGTTGTTGCTACTGCTACTGTTTCGAATGCTGTTGTTATTGCTACAGCTGTTGTTCCAAGTTCTGCTGTTGTTGCTTCTGCTGATATTACTAGTGTCGCTGCTAACGTCGCTTCAGTTTTACCTACTGCTTCGGCAGTTGTTATTACATCTAATTTCACTGCTACATTTGTCACCTACGCAAACTCTGACAGATATTCACTCGCGTATCTGCTGGCCCCAAACAAGCGCATTGCGTATTTCTGTCCCATTCATAAAAGGCAGGGTCTTCCGGTTCATTCATCTACCTAATGGATGTGAACGAAAACTCTTCCTATTTTGATTCGTTCCTTTTTCATCTTGATTTATACACCATGTACTTTATTTACACATTATTATCTTGACCTACTTCGACTGCAGTAGGGTGGTAGAAATTATATCTCCAGATACTGTATGAGAATGATAAGGAATTGTTTTTCTAATCACTATTTAAAGAAATTTAAAGAAAAAAATATAATGTTTACACTTTTTTTTTATGGCTACAGTGAACAAAACAATTTGAAAATAGCGCTGTGATTGTCAATCCCGAATGCTTAAAAAGTTTGATTTCGCCCAATATTTGACTTAAATTTACATGAGGTCCAGTTTCATATAAATTATGTGTTTATTGAATATTATTATTATATATGCAATATGAGGAGGTTATAGCCAGCATGTTATTGATGATTTGTGTTTGTTTTGGGATAATATATAGTGAATGCTATCTGGCGTACGTGTGTGAGTAAATATGCTTGTGTTTGCATGCGTGTGCACACAACAGTTTCGTGTGTGTACCTCAGCATGATCTACGAAAATGCCTTCTACACCCGTGAAAGTAATGCGCTATGAATTTATTTCTGCGTACTTCACTGTACACATGTGTACATTTCTATAGTTATGTATATCTGTATACAGATAGAATGGTGACTTTCTTTCAGTATTTATACGACCTAAATGCAAGTATGTCTCAGGATTCTTAGAGATCGTAAAGTAAGGATCAGGGGTTGAATGTATGAAAGACTAGAATTAACGATAAAGGGTCGCAAATGGAAACGAAAGGTTCGAAGAAGTGGAACGACTTACATTAGTAAATAGTCGAAGATTACGCCCAGAAGCAGCTTGAAGAATAGGTACGATTAGGACCAACGGATTAGGAACTATAAAACCCGTGGCTGTTAGTTAAAAAAAAAAATAGTGTCAGAGGCTAAATATCGACTCTGTGACAACGGTTAGTTGAGTACAGGAGGTTAGTACAAGATTGTATTTTTTTGAGATGTCCTCTTTTTGTTGCATACGAACATCTAACATCCTTTTTTGCCGTCCACGAACACGGTTTCTCACCCGAGGTTGGTTTTCGTGTAGGAACTTTTATCTGGGTCAAGTGTTGTGTAAACCGCTACCCACAAATAAGCACTAATGCTGCCCACTCTCCTGCCCTCCTACCCTCCCTCCCTCCATCACATCCGCGTGATGACAGCCTCAGATTGACTGCGACATTTTATCACATTCACCAAAACAAGCAAATACGCACAACTGCTGCGTTTTCAAACAACATAACATAAATTTCGGCCAGCGAATCCCATTCTTCCTGACTAATATGTGTGTGAACCACTGACGTTTTGACAGCGAGTTGGGGAGGTAATTTGCATGATTCACTCTGGACTGAGCATTGTATTTCTCATTCTGTGGCCCCCAGTCGTGCATAAATTATTTCACAATCACGATTCTCTGAGAGAGTCCAATTGTGTCATGAAATTGTAATTATCGCCTTGTCAGTCGCAGAAAATTCAGAGAGGAGATATTTCTACTTCTGAGGTACTGTAGCAAAAATACCTTTGGGGATTTTTATGTTTTGCACTTATGTACATTATTTTCTCCCCCTCTATTCGCAGTCTACCAAAAAATGTACACAAAAAAATTGCTATTTTGTGTAACTAAACACCATGTTAAAAACGCCATATTAAATGCTATGTTTAAAACATCATAATATATGTTGTTTAAAACGCTACACAAAAGTACATGATTGATACGCCACATTAAATGAAGTGTGTTAAACGCCTTATTTAAAATTCAACTTAAATGTTATATTAAACGCCATGTTTAAAAATGTCATAAATACTGTGTAAAACCCCATACTAAATTTCTTATTTGAAACTCCACAGTAAATGCCACAGTATTAACTACCATATACAAAACGCAGAACTATACTCTATATTTAAAACACTACAATGAACACCATGTTTAAAACGCCCCACTAAGCTCCATGCTCTTAAACACCACCTAATCATCATGTTTAAAACGTCCAACAAGACACCACACTGAACGCAATGTTTAAAACGCCAGATGAAAATCTTCCAGTGACAAACGTGTGCATCAAACGACCCTTTCAAAATATTTCACAACATTCAGAAATCAGAAAGCCTTATCCATGTTTCCACACGATGCAGTGAAGGAGGATTTGGATACAGCGAGAGGATACAGCATTCTGAAGTGGCAAATGTGCATTTACATTAAATGCCCACTTACTGTATCTAAACGCACCTTTGGCTGCATCCAAATACCCATTCACTGGCTCTGAACACCTAACCCCCAAACAACTCTTGTTTTCTCTCTCTCCCTTCCGCGGGTCAAAATCTCCACCGCGTCTTCCACCTCGGCACTTTATTTCCCTTTATCTCTATGTCCATGTAAAATATTCATTGTTTCCCCTTCTCTCCTACTCCGTATCGGGCGCGTATGTCTCTCCTCTGCCTTACGCTGTCCACACATTCAAAAAAATCTTTATATATACCCTCGCATATTAACTTGAGTCCTAAACATTTATTTGACAGTATTCGCGTCTCCCTTTCACCTCTCTCCCTCTCTCTCTCTCTCTCTCTCTCTCTCTCTCTCTCTCTCTCTCTCTCTCTCTCTCTCTCTCTCTCTCTCTCTCTCTCTCTCTCTCTCTCTCTCTCTCTCTCTCTCTCTCTCTCTTTCTTGCTTTATGTAAAATAAATATATAAGATTGATAAAGATTAGTTACTGGTTTGATATCTTATAAATACATCAATAAGCATCAATGACACATTGGAGTTCCCTTCACACAGGATAAGGAGAAAGCTCCATGGAAGGTTTTGAAAGTTTCTGTGTGTTTGCGTGTGAAGTTGTGAGTGTGTGCGTGTAAGGATGTGAATGTGTACGTTTGAGGTTGTGTGCGTGTGTGAGGTTGTGAGTTTGTGCGTGTGAGGTTGTGAATGTGTACGTTTGAGATTGTGAGTGTGTGCGTGTGTGAGGTTGTGAATGTGTACGTTTGAGGTTGTGAGTGTGTGCGTGTGAGGTTGTGAATGTGTACGTTTGAGGTTGTGAGTGTGTGCGTGTGAGGTTGTGAATGTATACGTTTGAGGTTGTGTGTGCGTATGTGAGGTTGTGAGTGTGTGCGTTTGAGGTTGTGAGTGTGTGCGTGTGAGGTTGTGAATGTGCACGTTTGAGGTTGTGAATGTGTGCGTTTGAGGTTGTGAGTGTGTGCGTGTGAGGTTGTGAATGTGCACGTTTGAGGTTGTGAATGTGTGCGTTTGAGGTTGTGAGTGTGTGCGTGTGAGGTTGTGAATGTGCACGTTTGAGGTTGTGAATGTGTGCGTTTGAGGTTGTGAGTGTGTGCGTGAGGTTGTGAGTGTGTGCGTGTGAGGTTGTGAGTGTGTGCGTGTGAAAGGGAAATCAAGTGTTGATACAGCATAAAAAATATTGGGTACTTTATTTTAATGAATTTGAGAGAAAGAAGGAAGTGTGTGAAATAAATGGTAAGAGTATATGTGGTTTTGTGTATAAGCAAAACGGAGGAAAGAAGAGATAGAGATAGAAAGAGAATGCACAGTATATACGTTACGTCTTCGGTGCGTATAACCAGTTCGATGTCTTAACCGAAACGAATCAAGCATTGGTATGTTTCATGTTCAGCGAGACAGTATTGCTCTAGGGTCGAAACGAGCGCACTTCTCGACCTCCCTTAAAGATTGGTAACCTGATGTTAGAGAAGGACTTCTAAGGCAAGTAATTAAAGCTATCCTCCCCTTCCTAAGATTAAACCTGTTTACCTTCCTTTTCTCAGGAGCGATATGACTCTTGCGGACTTAGCTTCGGAGCCACGGAATATATTTCTCTTGTCTGCCTCATCAAAGAAGGTGGGAAAAAACTGTTTCCACTTCTGCCTCAGAAAATTATTCTGTTCCGTTCTTCGGAAAATTATTCTTCTTTTAAGTGTTTAGGAAAGTTATTGTTTTTCCCTCTTCATAAAATTATTCTCTTCCGCACTTCAGAAAGTTATTCTCTTCCGTTCTTCTGAAAATTAATCTTATTCGGGCTTCAGAATATTTTACTTTTCTGTGTATCGGAAAACTTGTCAATTTTCTCATCAAGGTGCTATTAAAAGTCCATATATGCATCGTCAGTTTTTTTTTTTTTTTTTGAGAAAGTCATAAACAGGTCTCATTACTCACAAGAAATGAGAATGTCCCTCATCGCGCTTTGAATCCAGATCGGCTCTTTCTCTCTCTCTCTCTCTCTCTCTCTCTCTCTCTCTCTCTCTCTCTCTCTCTCTCTCTCTCTCTCTCTCTCTCTCTCTCTCTCTCTCTCTCTCTCTCTCTCTCTCTCTCTCTCTCTCTCTCGCTCTCTCTCTCTCGTTCATTCCAGGGAAAGGAATTGACATTGGTAAATGGCTCTTGATGCAAGGAATTGAAACTGGCATTCCCTTGGATCGACCCTGATGAACTCACCATCTCCAGGTGTTGTATGACCCATACTTGTTTACTGCTTCCCAAATAAGAAAGTGGCAATTACGTCCTTTCATATTTTGTGTCAATTACGAAAAAATAGTAATAAAAAGGGAAAAGTAATCTTATAAGAAAGAATTTAGATAATTGGTATTAAGTGTGGGCTACACAGAGTATATGTACACTGAGAGGTGTATGTATCAGTATATGGGAGAAAGAGGGTAAAACCTGAAGATTGAAGAAAAAGAGGAAGAGAAAACATTGGAAAGCTATAAGATAGAGAAGAAGACGAAGAGTTGAGGGAAAAAAATAAAGAACTTGGAAATAAGGACACTGGGGGGAGGGGAAGAAAGGAAGTGAAAAGTCGAAGGTATGGGAAATTAGAAAAAAAAAGGAATGGGGAAAAAAGGGGGAGGAGGGAAAGCTGGATAAGAGAGGGAAAGAGGAAAGGGGAGGAGAAAGCATCACAGGACAGAATTTTGAAAGTTGCAATTTCCTGCCTCACACCTGGAGGGCCGTGTTGATGGACGCCGCCACCAGCCTGATGGATGGCGCTGGAGTGATAACACTCTCGCTGGAATCTGATCACGAGAGAGCAAAGCAAGAAAATGGGGAGAAAGGAGGGAAGAAAGAGGAGGAAAAGAATAAATGAGTACAAATTATGTTTTTTGGGGTTAGAGTGCCGTCTGAAGGCGCCGATACGTGGGGGAAAAAACCAGAGCAAAAATGGGCTAAGAGTGACAGAAGGAAATGAAACTCAGCCCGGCAACGATGTTTCTAAATTGGCCCAGGGGTGATTTGGGGCAGCAATTACTGCTTAATGTCCCAATAACACGGCGGCCGCTCTTTACCTGAGTTTCTCCAGAGAGAGAGAGAGAGAGAGAGAGAGAGAGAGAGAGAGAGAGAGAGAGAGAGAGAGAGAGAGAGAGAGAGAGAGAGAGATGGGATAGAGAGAGATGGGGAGAGAGAGAGAAGGGGGCATGATAGGGTGGGAAGAAGAGAAGGGCGAGAACGAACAAAGAGAGTTATTGCCTCCACCCCTTCCTCCTCTTCCCCTTCACCCCCACTTTCCCTAATCTTCCCCTCCGCCCCCTCTTTCCCTCCACCCCTACTCCTCCCCTCCACCTTATCTTCCCTACTCTCCCCTCCACCTCCTCTTCCCCTACTATTCCCCTCCACCACCTCTTCCCCTACCCCTCCCCTCCACCTTATCTTCCTCTACTCTCCCTCCACCCCTCTTCCCCTGCTCTCCCTCCACCCTCTCTTCCCCTACAAGTCCCCTCCACCCTATCTTCCCCTACTCTCCCTCCACCCCTCTTCCCCTGCTCTCCCCTCCACCCCCTCTTCCCCTACTCCTCCGCTCCACCCTATCCTCCCCTTCACCAAGTCTTCCCCTGTTCTCCCCCTCCACCCCATCTTTCCCTACTTTCCCCTCCACAACAAACCTACCTTCTGCCCCCCACAAAATTTTGCTAACTCCTTTCCGAAAAATTCCACACGTGTTTTGTAGAACCTAATGATCAAATATTTCTCTCCTGCAGTGTTGGGGGTGAAGCAGGAAATGAGGGAGACTTGATGAAAGAGGAAGGAAGGGAGGGAGGGAGAGAGGAAGGGGAGGGAAATATGCAGGTAAGATAGGAGGGAAAGAGGGGAAAAAATGTGTAAGCAACAATGAAAATATTTCTCATTACTCCCATACACCGTGTTTCTTTCGTAGTGTAATATAATGCTTCTTATTGTCTCTCATTCTCTTTTTTCCCCTCATATAAACTTCCCTCTTCTGCCTCCCAACAAGTTATTTCCTTGGTCTTTCTCATTCTGCCTAACTGCTATGATTCCTTTTATCAACTTGACTTTCAAAAGTTAAAACTTGAATTGACTCTCTTCTTGATGCAACAAAAGCTATACCACATAATTCAGTCTTGCTCCGATATTTTTAGATAAAATCTGCATTTCGTTATGCAGATAATGCCTTTTTTTTTAAATGGGTTTGTGTGAAAGTTTGTTTTGCATTTTACATTTATCAGATAACCAAGTGATGGCATTTTTTAAAGAGTAGAGCCATGGTCATGGTGGTCCGTCTCTCTTATCGGAGTAGTGTATCTCACAGGCGATATTTTGGCAGGGGTTCCAACCCAACGTCCACTATGGGGTTTCATTGTAAATTCATATCCGTTCGTAGTGTTTGAGTATACTGAGTGAAGAAATTGCAAGTAATACAAATTTCGCATTTTCACTTGTTCAGGAATCAGACGTGACGACTCTGCATCGTGTGTAATACCTGTTAGTTCATGAGCGGCTCTCTGAGACAGAGCTAAACATAGAGCTAGACAGACAGATAGACAGACAAATAGGCAGATAGAAACAAACAGATAGTCAGACATGTTTATGTGTAACAGTGAAAAATAAAGCCAAGGCAATGCACGATCATCAAATGTCACTCCACAGGTGACAGTGCATCTTACACCGTGCAAATATAGCAAACCAAGCGATACAGGATGCAAAACAACAACGGGGGAAGTAGAATGATAGCTGTAGGCCTTTCGTGTTGCAATCAACACATCATCAGGAGCTTCCAAAACTACAGAAAGGATGAGGATGTTCAAGCAAGTACGTTCCCAAGGGACCCTACTCTTTCCTGCAATTTTGCAAGCTCCTGATGATGTGTTGATTGCAACACAAAAGGCCTAGAGATATCGTTCTACTCCCCCCGTGGGCGCCTGTGACGAGCGGTGTACCGCAGGGGTCAGTCCTAGGACCAGTGCTATTCTTGCTATATGTGAATGACATGACGGATGGGATAGACTCAGAAGTGTCTCTTTTCGCAGATGATGTGAAATTAATGAGGAGAATCACATCGGATGAAGACCAAGCAGGACTTCAAAGTGACCTGGACAAGCTTGACATCTGGTCTAGCAACTGGCTTCTCGAATTTAACCCCACCAAATGCAAAGTCATGAAGATCGGAGAAGGGCAAAGAAGACCGCTGACAGAGTACAGGCTAGGTGGACAAAGGCTACAAACCTCAACAAAGGAGAAAGACCTTGGGGTGAGTATAACACCAAGCACGTCTCCGGAAGCACACATCAACCAGATAACCGCGGCAGCATATGGGCGACTGGCAAACTTAAGATTAGCGTTCCGTTACCTTAACAAGGAATCGTTCAAGACACTGTATACCGTATACGTCAGGCCCATACTAGAGTATGCAGCACCAGTCTGGAACCCACACCTGGTCAAGCACGTCAAGAAACTAGAGAAAGTGCAAAGGTTTGCGACAAGGTTAGTTCCACAACTCAGGGTCTGTCTTATGAAGAAAGGCTGAGGGAAATAGGACTAACAACACTGGAGGAAAGAAGGGTCAGAGGAGACATGATAACGACATACAAAATACTGCGGGGAATTGACAAGGTAGATAGTGACAGGTTGTTTCAGAGAGGGAACACAGAAACAAGGGGACACAACTGGAAGCTGAAGACTCAGATGAGTCAAAGGGATGTCAGGAAACATTTCTTCAGCCACAGAGTAGTCAGGAAGTGGAATGGACTAGAGAATGATATAGTGGAGGCAGGAACCGTACATAGTTTTAAGACAAGGTATGATAAAGCTCATGGAGCAGGGAGAGCAGAGACCCAGTAGCAGACAGCGAAGAGGCGGGGCCAGGAGCTGAGTCTCGACCCCTGCAACCACAATTAGGTGAGTACAATTAGGTGAGTACACACACACACACACACACACACACACACACACCATATATAAATATATATATATATATATATATATATATATATATATATATATATATATATGTATATGCGGGTGTATTTTTGCTGAATTACAAGCATCTGCAATTACTCATATTGTGATGACTTTATACATGAAAGAGAACAGAAGTTTTGCTGCTAAACATACTGAAAGCAAAGATAAAGTTAAAAATTACAGAGAAAATTTTAATATATAATAAATAGGTGTGTTTTAAACTCATCATCCTAAGGTAACTATTGTTTAAAGTAGTGTTTTAAGGTAACGATTTAAAGGAATCTTTTGGGGGTTTTATTTAAGGTAACTGACGTTTTATTACAGACTCGAATACAAGACTTGATGCTAGCAACCATTCCTTTCGTTAAAATAAACAGGTTTCCTTCTATACCTTAGACGTGTGACTTCTGAGTAGTCGTTGTTTCCCCAGGATTACAATTATCATCGTCAATGCAGTAACAGTGACCCTTGCGTTTCATCACACTCGTGTAAACATTCTATTCTGATCATTTAATTAAAATGTAATTAAGCATTTAACAGGTATAATGAAAGCAAAAATTTGTAACTTCTGTTTGTACAATGAACGTGTGGAGTTTTGGATATCGAAACTCAATATATAATTACGATATATATATATATATATATATATATATATATATATATATATATATATATATATATATATATATATATATATATATATATATATATATATATATAATATATATATATACATATATATATATACTATATATATATATATATATATATATATATATATATATATATATATATATATATATATATATATATATATATATATATATATATATATATATATATATATATATATATATATATATATATATACATATATATATATATAAATATACTGTGATATATATGTACATATATATATCCTTCTAGCCGTTCCCAATTCCTCCCTGGGCACTCGAATCGACCCACAGGCCATTCGGATTGGTGTTGCTCTTTGCCTAGCCGCCCCAATACTCACCGAACATAGGTGTATTTGCGGCAGGGCGACGGCTGATCAATTCGGACTTCATGGTCTCGTGTGTCACACATCAGAAGGGAAATATGTCAGACATGAGGAGGTCAACGACATCATAAGGAGAAGCCTCGCCACAGCCCGTTGCCCAACTCAACGGGAACCCCAAGTGCAGAGGTCTGATGGAAGTCAAAAGCGTCCTGATGGAGCCACTATGCTACCCTGGAAGGATGGTAAGCTGATTGATTGGGACTACACATGTGCCGCCACAATGCCAGACACCTACTAACCATACTCCGTAGCTGAAGTTGGTGGAGCTGCCAGCCACAGGGAGACCCAGAAGATCCGCAAATATGAAGGCCTTCCCCCTTGCTATAACTTCATCCCAAAAGGGTCGGAGACCCTTGGAGCATGGGGCAAGTGTGCTTTAAAGTTTCGCAAAGAGCTGGGTGAAAAACTCATCATAGAAACCAAGGACCACAGGGCGGCCAGCTTCCTCTTTCAGAGACTCAGTGTTGCGATCCAGAGGGAAAATGCCTGCAGCATTCTGGGCACGCGGCCCACTGCCGGGGAGCTGGACGAAGTATTTGAGATGTTGTTCTGAGTTGTTATCTATGTTGTTTTACTCCCTATTGTATTCTTGTCAGGGAGTTTTCTTGTCTTGAGTTTTCCCTGAAGCAAGTTTATTCTTTTCTCTGAGGATGAGGGTCCCCAGGACAGTTCCAGAGGTGGTACCTCCCTATACATACATACATATATATACAAACACTGATCTCTGGCCGACGGAGACTCGACCCTACGAACCTTGTGACAGGAACGCAGTGCTTTACCGACCGTACCACACTGGACCAATACCTTGGCATCCAGCTCACGCTAGACGTTGATCCAAGGCAGCCAGCTTTCAGGCAGGTGGCTTACAGCTTTTCATCTCATCCCCTGCAGGCATCGACACAACTAGAGATTTTTACAATGCTAGGAATTCGCAAGAGCAGGCGAAATATTCACAAACACTGATCTCTGGCCGACGGAGACTCGACCCTACGAATCTTGTGACAGGAACGCAGTGCTTTACCGACCGTACCACACTGGACCAATACCTTGGCATCCAGCTCACGCTAGACGTTGATCCAAGGCACCCAGCTTTCAGGCAGGTGGCTTACAGCTTTTCATCTCATCCCCTGCATGCATCGACACAACTAGAGATTTTTACAATGCTAGGAATTCGCAAGAGCAGGCGATTAGGTAAAACTTGCGATTTTGGCTTAAATAGCAACGCTCACCTTGCCATATAAGACAAGTGAAAATTTGTGTATGCAATAATTTCGCCAAAATCATTCTGAACATAACGAAAAAAATATATTTCATTGTGTTTGTTTATTATTAAATTAATGTTAACGTATCTAAAATATATTTAGTTGGGTTAGGGTAAATTAAATTGCGCTTGTTGTAATAAGGTTAGGTAGGTTTTCAAAGTTTCTCTTGGTACAAAATTATAAATTCTTACATTAACATAAATGAAAAAATATATCTTTAAACGTATAAGAGAATTTTTAGAAAGGACTTAATTTTAGATGAGTTCTGCTAATTGACCAGTTTTACCTAATCGGCACGACATATATATATATATATATATATATATATATATATGTCCCTTTCCCAAGACCCACTATGCTCAATTGATTTCCTAAATCTAAACACTATGTTATATATATATATATATATATATATATATATATATATATATATATATATATATATATATATATATATATATATATATATATATATATATATATATATATATATATATATATATGTCGTGCCGATTAGGTAAAACTGGTCAATTAGCAAGAACTCATTTAAAATTAAGTCCTTTCTAAAATTTTATCTTATACGTTTAAAGATATATTTTTTAATTTATGTTAATGTAAGAATTTATAATTTTGTACCAAGAGAAACTTTGAAAACCTACCTAACCTTATTACAACAAGCGCAATTTAATTTACCTAACCCAACTAAATATATTTTAGATACGTTAACATTAATTTAATAATAAACAAACACAATGAAATATATTTTTCGTTAGGTTCAGATTGATTTTTGCGAAATTATTGCATACACAAATTTTCGCTTGTCTTATATGGCAAGGTGAGCGTTGCTATTTATGCCAAAATCGCAAGTTCTAATCGGCACGACATATATATATATATATATATATATATATATATATATATATATATATATATATATATATATATATATATATATATATATATATATACATAGTGTTTAGATTTAGGAAATCAATTGAGCATAGTGGGTCTTGGGAAAAGGGACGCCTTGTATTCTAAAAGGATATTCAAAAGTCTTTAATTTTAGTATGTTCTTTTTGTACGGTTGGTCTTGAGAGGCGAAATTCTTTGTATTAAACTTTTCAGATGTTAAATGCTGCTGTATAACCAGGAGCTTCGTGATACCTATCATGATAACTCTTTAGCACCTGAACATAAAATGTACCCAGGAACTCATTATTCAGTTGCTCAGGGTGATGTGGAGGAAAGGTCAAGATATGCTTAGTAGAGAGAGAGAGAGAGTAGAGAGAGAGAGAGAAAGAAAGATAGAGAGAGATGAGAGCATTAGACGAGAGAGCGAAAGTAACAGAGCAGGACAGACGAATGACCGGTAGGCAAGGAGAGAGAAGGGAAGAAGCGAAGAAGAGAAGAAGAGAAGAGAAAGAAGAAGAAGAAGAAGAAAGAAGAAGAGAGAGAGACAGACAGACAGACAGACAGACAGACAGACAGACAGACAGAGACAGAGAATGAGACAGACAGACAGACAGACAGAGAGGATCAGGAAGAGATAAGGGAGGGAGGGGGAAGATTACGAAAGGTGTGGAAGACATGGAGCAACATTGTAAGAAGAAAAATAGGTTAATAAAAGAATGGAAGACTCGAGTAAAGCAAAGGGTGCGAGGTAGAAAAAAAGAGAGGTAAAGGGAGTAAGTGAAGAGAAAATGGGAGAGAGGGGATGAACAGGAAAAGAGTGGGAGATGAAAATACAGATAAATAAAAGGAGGGAAATAAGAGAGGAGAGGGCGATGAATGGATTATAAAAGTTCCATTAAAAAATCCATTTCCTTCAAAACGTTTCACTGAGAACTCACCTCCTTTGAAACGTTCCAAAGAAAACATATCAACTGGTAAACGTTCCAGGAAGAACACAGCTGTTTGTAAACGTTCAAGCGGGAACACAGTTGTTTGTGAAGATTGAGACACTTGTGCAACATACGGGAATTTTTAGTGAGGAAACGTTTCGCCACACAGTGGCTTCAGCAGAAAGGTGTAAGGAGAGGAGGAGTTTGAGGTAATCAGTCCCTCGGCCTGGAGTCGATGTGTTCAGTCCATCAGTCTTGAAGAAAGAGTGACGGACTGAACACATCGATTCCAGGCTGAGGGACTGATTACCTCAAACTCCTCCTCTCCTTACACCCTTCTTGTTTGAAAAGGACTGATGAAGCCACTGTGTGGCGAAACGTTACCTAATTAAAGATTCCCATAAGTTTCATAAGTGTCTCATTCTTCAACCTGTCGATTATCTAAATCATTTATCATAAATGTCTGTAAATGTTCCAGGAAGAACACAGCTGTTCGCAAATGTTTCGCGAATGTTGAAGCTGTTTGTAAACGTTCTAAGAGAGGTGCTACTGTAAACGTTGCAGAGGAAGCACAGCTGATGCAAACGTTCCAAAGAAAGTACTGCTCTTTGAAAACGTTCCCGAGAAATCAGAGTTTATTGTAAACGTTCCAGTGAAAGTTCCCGTGAAATCAGAGTTCACTGTAAAGGTTCCAGTGAAATCAAAGCTTATTGGAATCATTCCAGTGACAGATGATCTGATTGAGAAACGTTCCT
>WNWK01000570.1:0-20000 GCA_009830355.1 Cherax destructor | reverse complement strand
TTCATTGCAAAACCAGTTCTCTCTATGTAAGTTTGTAGCAAATCTTAAGTGCATGAACGAAAAACGTATTATAATTAGTAACCTTTTTGTTCTAAGATCGTGATATGAGTAGCAAAGCAAATTATCTTTGATATAAAGCTTTCTGTAAATTTTGCATTTAAGATTGCCAGAAAAAATCAAAGACAGGGTAGAGAGTCTTTTTCTCCCCTTCAGAGAAAACCATCTTGATACAATAATTAGAATATCGTCAACATATCTCAACGAATACTACAGTTATGATAGTCACAAAGTGGTCTCAATGTAGATGTTCTAAGTAGAGGTTGGTTATATACACTGCGATATATACACCTCTCGGTGTATATATCTTGTACGCCACCTGACCCGCACCTGACAATTTATGTTATATATACTAGTAGGTTTGTGTTCTTTGCACTAGATAAATCCCCCAGTGAGTGAAACTTTGTATATATAAAAATTTTTTATGAGTGCTCTTATACTATCGTTTGTCAGCTTACAGATATAATTCTATATACAAACTTCATTTATAATGACATCAATGGTAGTTTCATTTATAATGATAATAATAATAACAATAATAATAATAATAATAATAATAATAATAATAATAATAATAATAATAATAATAATAATAATAATAATAATAATAATAATAATAGTGACGATGTTTCAGTCCGTCTCGCACCATTTACAAGTCACACTAACACACGAAAGTGAGGGACTCAGTATATATAGGCGAGGGGGACAAGGATGGGACAAAAAGAACAAAAGAGAAGGAAGTGGAGAAGTAGTGGTTGAGGTAATACTTGCAGTGGAAGAAGTAGTAGTGGTAGTAGAAAGTAGGGGAAGTAATTTTTAGTGGCACAAGAGACAGAAAAGGAGTGAAGGAAGACATTAGTAGTGGAGTTAGAAGTAGTTGTAGTAGTAGTAGTAGGTATTGTACCTTTTTGTTCTTTAATGGTAGTGATAGCTTGAGTTATACAATAATAGGTTTCAGCATAATACTATCAATGATGCTTTCAGTTATTATAGCAGTGGTACATTTAGATATAATGAAAGCAATAAAGATGATTTTATCCTAGAGTTATTCCTGTAAAATTTTATTGAAATTGGGGTTAAATGATATTTGAATAACTTACCTCATAGAGATTGATGTGGAAAAGCAATTTAAATGAAGACAGAGAGAAGGAAAGTACAGGACAGGAAGGAGGCAATCAGAGGAAGAATAGGAGGAGGAGGAGGTTAAGGAGGATTTGAAGCAGGAAGACGATGAGAGAAATTGGTAAGAATGAGCGGTAGTAAAAGATGATTATAAGGAGACGGAGGAGTGAAGAGGGGGATCAGCAGGACGAAGATCAGGAAGAGGAAGATCAGGAGGAGGATGACGTCGGGGAAAGCGGAAGGGGCTGGGTTAAGTGAGAGAGAGAATTTTTTTCAGGGTAAAATTCCGATAAAGAGGTGATCGCGTGTGGCAGCTTCTGTCCAGAGAGCGAGTCTCTCGTTGAGTGCCCAGCCAGAACCTATAAAATACCGCAAGGAGGGAGCATCGCTTCTTCCCTCAAGTACCGATAGTGTCGGAGAACCATGAAACACTCGCGTCAGTACCAGCGGAGGCGTGGGCGTAAGGGCATTAACTGAAGACACAAAGTGGATGGGGGAACATAACTTGGGCGTGAGTCATAAAGTAAGTGGAAGGACAAAAAAAAGGGTGACCATGATAAATAAAAACGAGTGAAAGCATAAAATGAGAAGGAAGGCAAAAACAAATAGTGTTATGAGGGATTAAAGTGGAATTTAAGGCATAAAGTGGATGTGTGAAGAAACACAGGTGGTGATCAACACTTGCAAGCCCATCACAGGGGATTTATTTGACTCTGCCCTGACAGTCAGTATCCATGTATCTAATCTTGCAAGCAAGGCACCAAGAAACTTAGATTTAGGAAGCATTTTTTACCTATTTGACAACAGAGATTGTATACCCATTTGCGAGGCAGAAGATTCCATGTACCTTGAGTATGAATCACCCTCTTTGACGGCCTGCTCCTTCCTTATCCTATTTGCAATGGTAAACAAAAGTGAGAGGCTAGGCATAGCAACTCATCTCTTGCCCTGACTCCTCTTTCATGAACCTATAATTTCAGCACAACCCTTAGCGAAGTGTCAATTGTCTTAAAGTCATGTAAAACAAATGGAGGATCGAACCTCCACCACTATTTAGGCTGAACGACCCACACGAGTTAAGCGCTTCACATGAAAATAATAACAATTACAGTTACGAACTTGAAGCCACATTTGTGTTAATTCGGATCATATTTAGACTGTGGTTAACTGCTTCAGTTTTTCCCTTCAATTCTATATGAATAATACTTAATATTTAATAAACCACACACCTGCATAAGTATCGAACATAACACTAGTACTAGTCTGAGGGGAAGAAAGGTAGGCAATAGTTAGGAGAGTGAAATCGCGGTCGGGCGGGATTTGAGGACGGACGAGAGGGATTAAGGGCAGGGTTTAGGGCGGACGAGTGGACTGGCAGGGATTATGTTGGGTGGGTGGTGAGAAAGCAGCAAATTCTAAGTCCTGGTGAAGAGCAGCGGTGAAGAGACTGCAAGAAAGCACCACAGCAGATTAGCGAGACTACGAAGTGGAAGATTGGGAAGGAGATGGTAGCCATAATTATTCGGATCAAGAGACCTCAGCATCAAAGAACTTTACCCTATCCGTGATTGGTCGAGTATGGGAGAGCACTACATAGAGCCCTATGTGGTATGTGTGAAGACACACTCTCACTACACATCACATGAGCAGTGTCTTGATGCCAGTCAAGGACTTTTGATCCAAGGAGTTGGCTCTGCTCTCGCCTTCAGTGGATCAAACCTGTTTATCTCTTATTCCCAAGCAGCTGTATAAACCTACCATAAACACAACAGCAATAATAATAATAATAACAATAATAATATTGTAATAATAATAATACTGCACTACTACTACTACTAATAATAATAACAATAACAATAATACAATAATAATAATAACAATAATAATTATAAATACTATTATAAACAAATCTGAAGATGGAAAAAAAATAAATCTCGGAAAAAAAGAAGTAAGATGTAGCAGATGAACTAATAAAAAAGGACATTCATATAAGAGCTGGCCATTTCATCGTGTGATAAATGAGAAATTGTCACATTATGGAAGATGAATTGCCTCACTGCCAATTTTACACTCGTTATAAATCGTTTGACAATTCCAAAACGTTTGACAGAAATATTGGCAATCTATCATTGACCTATTCGACAGTTCATAAAGGCCTCCACAAGGCCTCTGACGACTCGAATTACAGACGTACATTTTTATTAATGGGAGTGTTGGTTTTTATTTGCAAATGGACGTTTGTGTCAAGTCTGTCCAACTGGTCTCCCTCTCTCTTCTCTCTCTCTCTCTCTCTCTCTCTCTCTCTCTCTCTCTCTCTCTCTCTCTCTCTCTCTCTCTCTCTCTCTCTCTCTCTCTCTCTCTCTCTCTCTCTCTCTCTCTCTCTCATGGGTTATGAAAATCATAATATGGGAAAAGATTACATTCTACAAATATTACAGATATAGTTAATGTTTATATGTGTATGTGCTCACTAGGTCCACTCTCTCTGCTTCATGAGCTTTATCGTATGTGTATGTGTGTTTGTGTGTGTGTGTGTGTGTGTGTGTGTGTGTGTGTGTGTGTGTGTGTGTGTGTGTGTGTGTGTGTGTGTGTGAAGTTGTAGGCATCTGCTAGCTCCTGTTTTTATTTGTTCGTTTGACCTAATTTATTAATATATATTTGTGTGAGACAATACATACTGTTCGACAAAACACAAACAATTACTTACGAAGAGTGATCCTCGAGATCTGTTGATGGCTGCCCGTCCTGTGGTACAATAGTTTTCTGATGACTTCAAAGTCTGCACGTAACCTAGAATATATTTATTTTGTAGTTAACCCTACAGCAGTAACAGCCTCGTTGATCAGGGCCTGATCCACCAGGAGGCCTGGTCGTGGACCGGGCCGGGGTGGCGTTGATCCCCGGAAAACCCTTCAGGTAGACCCTCCAGGTAAACAAGATTTCATTAGCTCCATTGAAGTGACATGTCAAACCAGACCGGGGTCAAGGAGAGTACGGAGTCGCGATGGATGGTGTTCTGTCTCCTGCAGGATTTGAAGATGAAATGGGACGGCAGATAATCTAAGAACAGGGTACACATTCCAGGTGAGAGCAAAGTTGTGCCTTGTAGCAAGGTTAGGTAAGGTTTGTCAGGAAACAGGACAAGTGTTTCCTGACGCGGGTCTTAGTCATATGATGGCCTGCAGCTGGAGCTTTTGGTCATCAGACCGAGGCCTTCCGCTGGCTTACCGGTCCACTTCTTCTAAAACTATGATTGTGATTATAACCATCAGGATTTTCTTGCAGCAAGGTTTGCAGAGTTTGCTGTTGAGCAAGTGCAAGATGAGTGCTCGTACTCTCAACGAAGTGCTCAAGGGAAGTTATTAAGGATCCGACGATACCAGAATTTTTGCTCGATACCGATACCCAATTTTCGTCCGATAAAAATAATTTTCCTATTTTTTTTTTTATTTTTAAAATTATAAGAACTGTGTATAAAATATAAGAGGATGATTGTTGCACAATGCGTATTTAATAAGACTGGAAGATTAAATACTAAATAACTTAAATTTCTATGATTTGACAAATCTACACCTGTAAGAGTTACTGGTTGTTAAAGGCACTTGTCGATAGTGTGTATACACCTAATTGTGGTTGCAGGGGTCGAGTGTTTGTGTGTATTCACCTAGTTGTGGTTGCAGGGGTCGATTCACAGCTCCTGGTGTGTGTGTATATGTGTGTGTGTGTGTGTGTGTGTGTGTGTGTGCGTGTGTGTGTGTGTGTGTACCGATACCAAAAAAAATTATATTAAATATTAAAATAAAATGAACGAAGGTATAGAAACTTTCTTGGATATAAAAGATAAAAATTTATCGTTGGAAGTCTGATCAAGACTGAACTTTGGGAAAGATAATTTGGAAACACTTGTAAAAAAGTTTGTATCAACTAATCAATCGGCCACAGCAGGAATCCGAGAGACGCTAAAATTCTCAAAGTTCCAAATGTTTTGCCCTTTGGATGGTTTGTCTTATTCACCGCCCTCCACTGTTACTCAGAGTGAAATTATGGCTGTGTCTTTACTGTTTATGAGCTGTTTAAAATAGAATTCCATATCAAATTCTCTCTACATTAGACACCTTTCTACTCTAAAACTCGTTAGGATAATTAAAGGAATAATTCTAAATTTCTAAATTTATCTCTGTATATAGAACACAAAGGCACAATACCCTACTGTGAAAAGCTCTGTTCCACAAGGCACAGTACTTGCTCCCATCCTATTCCTCATCCTCATATCAGACATTGACTGGGATATAAGCCACAGTGTTGTGTCTTCCTTTGCAGATGACACCCGAATCTGTATGACAGTGTCCACCGTTGAAGACACTGCAAGACTCCAAGCAGACATAAACCAAATCTTTAAATGGGCTGCAGAAAACACTATGAAGTTCAATGATGAGAAATTTCAATTACTCAGATACGGAAAACGTGAAGAAATTAAAATCTCATCGGAGTACAAAACTAATTCCAACCACACAATAGAGCGAAAAACTAATGTCAAAGACCTGGGAGTGATCATGTCAGAGGATCTCACCTTCAAGGACCATAACAATGTAGCAATTGCATCTGCCCGAAAAATGACAGGATGGATAATGAGAACCTTCAAAACCAGGGATGCCAAGCCCATGTTGACACTTTACAGATCGCTTGTTCTATCTAGGCTGGAATATTGCTGCACACTAACTGCACCTTTCAAGGCGGGTGAAATTGCTGACCTTGAAAATGTGCAGAGAACCTTCACCGCACGCATAAGTGCGATAAACCACCTCAACTACTGGGAACGCTTGAAGTTTCTAAACCTGTACTCTCTAGAACGCAGGCGGGAGAGATACATTATTATATACACATGGAAAATTCTCGAGGGCTTAGTACCAAACTTGCACACAAAAATCACTCCGTACGAAAGCAACAGACTCGGCAGGCGATGTAACATCCCCCCAATGAAGAGCAGGGGTGCCACTAGCACGTTGAGGGACAACACAATAAGTGTGAGGGGCCCAAGATTATTCAACTGCCTCCCAGCATACATCAGGGGGATTACCAACAAGCCCCTGGCTGTCTTCAAGCAAGCACTGGACAGGCACCTCAAGTCTGTACCTGATCAGCCGGGCTGTGGTTCGTACGTTGGACTGCGTGCGGCCAGCAGTAACAGCCTGGTTGATCAGGCTCTGGTCCAACAGGAGGCCTGGTCACAGAACGGGCCGCGGGGGCGTTGACCCCTGGAATTCTCTCCAGGTAGACTCCAGGTAGAACAATACACAAATAACCCTCACATAGGGATGATCTTATGACGACGTTTCGCTTCGACTTGAACCATTTCTATAATTCGATGCATAAATATTTATAGCAAAACGCTAAACTATAAAAGTAACACAGAGGAGCCTGATGAGAGAAAAAGGGAGGCGTGGCCTTTTAATTTCTTGTTTCAAGGTTCTTTCACCAGCGTTCAAGCACTCCCTTTAAATGGTATACATAGATCAAGAATTTTTTTTTCGTCTAGTCAGTCTGTATTCGTTGATTTATTACTGCATATCTTGGTTTCTGCCAATGTTAAAATCTTAGATAATTTTCGAAAGATCTGAAACACTATTGGAGTCAAAAGAGAGTAATATAACCATAACGAAAGAAGGTTATTATTATCCATGAGGAAGAAGATGTCAGCAATATGGCTAACGCGACGGTCTGGAGTTTTGAGACTCTCTGACCGCGGGTTCGAACCCCACCCGTGGTATGGTATGTCAGCAATATATTCATAGGCTGTACGTTAGGGTTAGAGAGGAGGAGGAGGAGAAGAAGGAAGTAGTAAATGAAGAGGAGAGAGTAAGATGTACGTAGAAACGGGGGAAAGGAAAGGTCGGAGAAAGATGCAGACAAAGAGGAAAGAAAGAGAAGGAGGAGGAGGAGGAGGAGGAGGATGTGAAGGAAGGGAAGGGGTTGAAGGAAGAGGAGCAAGAGCCTGGGGAAAGGGGGGTCAGTAACGTATGGTCGCTCCTCCCAGCCACACTCTCGGTAATTAGACCTTAAATGGTGGTCGTACAGAGAACGCTTTCCGGAAAAACAAGATTCTTGCGGATGTTATTGCAAGCGTGAACGAGGGGAAAAAATATTTATCTTCTATTAATTTTTTCCTCACTTTAAGGACATAGGCAAACTGTCTCACCTTAGATGTGCTTGCAAGCATCTGTATAAACCCAAAGGATTCAACGTTATCTTTGATTAAAATATAGCGATTGTTAATGAAATGGATGAAACTGTTTTTGGGTTTAGGTTGTGTAGGTGAATTTTTTTCTCTCATTCTGCGCTAACTGGAGAATGCATCTTGTGGTCGGCTTCAAACTTTTAGTGCTGATGTGTTTTTCTCAAGGAAACCTTCGCCTTGATTTTAGGTTGCAAGAGTTTTAAAGTGCCAAATTCATTAATCAAATTGGTTTCTGTGAAATAACTGGAGAATGTCTCTACTAATCACAAATGAGTAATTGGTTAAAACTACATAATGTACATTTATGTACCCATAACATGTATGTATTCTGATGATTATTGTAAACAAATATTTTGTACCTAAAGCTTAAATAAAACATAATTACTTTAAGAAGGATTAGTACTGATTACCTAATTTTTTAGGTTCTATAGCCAGACAAATATTATTATTATTAGTAGTAGTATTTGTATTATTTTAATTTTGATGGCTAAACCCGTGGGGACAGTAAGCGCGACTAGTTAAGGCTCCGCTAAACGAGAAAGTCTCTGACCTGAGATACAGTTGTTCAGGACATCAATGCTTCCTTCCATACCGTGTTTGATCCCCAGTAGGAACCACTGAGTACTTTTTACAAACAAACCTTTCATAAAAGGTGCCTTGAGGCTCGTGACAGGCTCTTGATCCCCTTAGATTTAACGTGATTACCTCAAATTACCAGTTACAAAGACCATTACGGATTAAGGTCTTCTAAGAAGCGTTTTCGTGATTTCTCACATTATCAAGGAAGAGTTTACTGTTCCTTGATAATGTGAGAAATCATGAAAGTCATGGACTTCACTTTTTTCATTGTGGTTAGTTTGTATTCATATTTACAATATATGTGTATATATATATATATATATATATATATATATATATATATATATATATATATATATATATATATATATATATATATATATATATATATATATGCAAAAAGATCACAGTAAACAGGTGATATCAAAATATGCAAGAAAACCACTATGAAAAAATAGAAGAATTCCAAGCGCTTTCGTGACTACTCACATTATCAAGGAACTATAACAGGAAACATGACAAGAAGGGCTTATATATGGGGCGAGACTACACCTCACAGTCACATCACACTAACAAAGACTACACCTCACAGTAGCGTAACATCTCACGACTCTGTGAAGAGGAACATAAGAAAGGACCTGAAACTCTTCCCAAGAATTAAGATTAGTCCAATTTATCATTAAATTCTTCCCAAATTTTATTAATTATAAATGAATCCAATTTATATAAACCAAAAGAAATATTCATATTATTTTCAAAACTGCTTTTAATGAAACATGATTCTATTATATTTCTCTCAACTTTCTCAGCATTTTGAAAATCAATTGGATGGTTAAAATCTCTCACATGAATAAATAGAGCATTAGAATCTTGTCCAGTTCTAATGCTATATTTATGTTGTTTTAATCTTAGTTCAAGACTTTTACCAGTTTGACCATAATAAACTTTATCGCATATTTTACAGGGAATCTTATAGACACATCCGTCAGCATTATATTGGTCCACCTCTAGTGCAAATTGTGGGACCCATAGCCTCGGAGAAGTGGATAAAAGGCTTCAAGGAAGAATATTTGGATTTCTTCCTGATGCCATTTGAATATTTCACTTCTCCTACCATATATATATATATATATATATATATATATATATATATATATATATATATATATATATATATATATATATATATATATTTACACAGACACATTCACACACACACACATAATTTTAGTGCATGTACAGACGCTGCGTAAGGTCAAGACCCTGGTCACTGGCAGTCACATTAGGGTCACCGAACCAGCCAGGAAGGTTACCTCACAACTGTTCTACTTCCTCACATTGTATACCTTTAATGCTTCACCCCAGTCGTTGAATATTGCCAATTAGGAATCGCTGATCTAATTACTTGTGGATGTATTTCTTTTCCTTGGACTGGATTTGACTCTTTGTCTTCTTTGTCTATACTTTTTTATAGATTTATTTTTATAGTATATTGCAAGGGAGATAATTTTACATATTCATTAACTTTAAGAAGTTGTTTGTCTAACCGCGAGGGTTTTATGAGCTGGAACACACACACACACACACAAGTGAAGAGGCGGGTCCAGGAGCTATGACTCGACCCCTGCAACCACATATAGGTGAGTACACACACACACACACACACACACACACACACACACACACACACACGCACATACAAATGAACCTGGGAAAAAATTAATATACTATATTAACAAAAATCTATTCAGCAGGAAGCCACAATGTTTATGAAAAACATTAAATATTTCACCCGTGCAATCATTGTAATATTTTTCAATACGCGACAAAATTAAAGCCCGTCCTTTGACACGTGAGCGGGACGCCCGACTGTGTTCTCACTGACGATATTACTCAGTGGTGGCAATTTTACTCCCCAAATTACCAATATGACTGCATATCAGCCGATATAACAAGCGATCAGCGATCCATCGTCAGGTCATCAAAGTGTTTGCAGTTATGGTTGAAATTATTAATGTGGCACCCAGGCATTTGTTGATGTGAGTGTGAGAGGGCAGGTTGATGTGAGTGTGAGAGGGCAGGTTGATGTGAGTGTGAGAGGGCAGGTTGATGTGAGTGTGAGAGGGCAGGTTGATGTGAGTGTGAGAGGGCAGGTTGATGTGAGTGTGAGAGGGCAGGTTGATGTGAGTGTGAGAGGGCAGGTTGATAAAGTGGCTGGTTACTAGTTGTCACGGGCACTTGTCCATAGGCATTTGCCCCCTCCTTTTTCTTCTTTTTATCACTTTTGTTATGAAATAATTGACGTGTATTACTTTTGTGTGACCGTGATTGACGTTTTTACTCTTATAATAATAATAATAATAATAATAATAATAATAATAATAATAATAATAATAATAATAATAATAATAATAATAATAATAATAATAATAATAATAATAATAATAATAATTATATTTCTACAAGTACATGTACACTGTACAAGGTATACAGGCCCAGCTGACATCAATGACTTAATACCATATAGAAAGCCGCTTGTTATGCAGAGCATTTCGGGCATATTAAGTTAGTTTTGTCCCAGGATGCTGCCCAATGTTTCTACCCTCGCTGGGAATCGAACCCAGACGCCTCGCTGTGTGAAGCGAGCTTTAGCCACTAGGCCACGGGGCACCGTGTGTGTGTGTGTGTGTGTGTGTGTGTGTGTGTGTGTGTGTGTGTGTGTGTATTTTTTGTGAGTGCATGATGCGGGTGCGTGAATTCACCTGCATGCGTTTGAAGGAATCAATTCAAAGGTGGCCTCGACTCTTCACTACTACCACTGGCTTCTTATACTAACTCTCAGACTTCAGGGGAAAAAAGACGTGCAATAAAGGATTCGAAAGCACATGCTTCTCTGGCTTTCGTTTTATCAGAAGAATCGCCAGTGTGAGGCGATTCTTTGCTAAGGATAGGACATGCACATCACTCCCGTGGACACTTGCTTAACTCCGTGAAGATTGCTAAGTTTTGATAACTGTTACATTCTGTGTCATTCCGCATTACTACAGAGAGACCTGGACAGGCTGGACACGTGGTCCAGCAACTGGCTACTCGAATTTAACCCCGCCAAATGCAAAGTCATGAAGATCGGGGAAGGGCAAAGAAGACCGCAGACAGAGTATAGGCTAGGTGGCCAAAGACTGCAAACTTCACTCAAGGAGAAAAATCTTGGGGTGAGAATAACACCGAGCACGTCTCCGGAAGCACACATCAACCAGATAACTGCTGCAGCAAATGGGCGCCTGGCAAACCTGAGAATAGCGTTCCGATACCTCAGTAAGGAATCGTTCAAGACACTGTACACCGTGTACGTCAGGTCCATACTAGAGTATGCAGCACCAGTTTGGAACCCACACCTGGTCAAGCACGTCAAGAAATTAGAGAAAGTGCAAAGGTTTGCAACAAGGCTAGTTCCAGACCTAAGGAGAATGTCCTATGAAGAAGTGTTAAGGGAAATCTGCCTGACGACACTGGAGGACAGGAGGGTTACATAAGAACATAAGAACATAAGAAAGGAGGAACACTGCAGCAGGCCTGTTGGCCTATACTAGGCAGGTCCTTCACAATCCGTCCCACTAACAGAATATTTGCTCAACCCAATTTTCAATGCTACCCAAGAAATAAGCTTTGACAATTCTACCCACTCATGTGCGAGTCCACTCAAATCCAACCCCTCTCACTCATGAATTTATCCAACCTAAATTTGAAACTACCCAAGGTCCTAGCTTCAATAACCCTACTAGGCAGACTGTTCCACTCATCAACTACCCTATTTCCAAACCAATACTTTCCTATATCCTTTCTAAATCTAAACTTATCTAACTTGAATCCATTATTGCGGGTTCTCTCTTGGAGAGATATCCTCAAGACCTTATTTATATCCCCTTTGTTAATACCCATTTTCCACTTGTATACCTCGATCATGTCTCCCCTCATTCTACGTCTTACAAGTGAATGTAATTTTAGGGTCTTCAATCTTTCTTCGTAAGGAAGATTTCTAATGCTATGTATTAATTTAGTCATTCTACGCTGAATGTTTTCTAACGAATTTATGTCCATTCTGTAATATGGAGACCAGAACTGAGCTGCGTAATCTAGGTGAGGCCTTACTAATGATGTATAAAGCTGTAATATAACCTCTGGACTTCTGTTGCTAACACTTCTTGATATAAATCCCAGTAATCTATTTGCCTTATTACGTACGCTTAGGCATTGCTGTCTTGGTTTAAGGTTGCTGCTTACCATCACCCCCAAGTCCTTCTCGCAATCTGTATGGCTAAGTTCTACGTTATTTAACTTATAAGTGCTTGGGTTATGGACACTCCCGAGCTTCAGAACCTTGCATTTATCTACATTGAACTGCATCTGCCACTTTTCTGACCACGAATTAAGTTTGTCTAAATCTTCCTGAAGTTCTATGACATCTATGTTTGAATCAATTATCCTACCTATCTTCGTGTCGTCGGCGAATTTGCTCATATCACTAGTAATTCCCTCATCAAGGTCATTGATATATATTATAAATAACAATGGGCCTAAGACTGATCCCTGTGGAACACCACTTGTTACAAGTCCCCATTCAGGTTTAACCCCATTTATGCACACTCTCTGCTTCCTATTGGTGAGCCATGACTCGATCCATGACAGCACTTTTCCCCCAATGCCATGAGCTGCCACTTTCTTTAATAGTCTCTGGTGCGGTACTCTATCAAAAGCCTTACTAAAGTCTAAATAAACAATATCGAATTCTTTATCGTGATCAACAGCCTCAAAAGCTTTACTGAAGAAGGTTAATAAATTAGATAGGCAGGAACGGCCCCTCGTGAATCCATGCTGGGTATCATTAATCAAATTATGGTTATCTAGATGGCTTCTAATAATATCAGCTATAATTGACTCTAGTAATTTGCCTACAATTGAGGTCAGGCTTATTGGGCGGTAGTTTGACGGTAGTGACTTGTCCCCTGCTTTAAAAATAGGAATTACATTAGCCATCTTCCACATATCAGACACTACACCTGTTTGAAGAGATAAATTAAAAATGTTAGATATTGGTTCACAGAGTTCCATTTGCATTCCTTAAGAACCCTTGCAAAAGCTCATCAGGACCCGGCGATTTATTTTGTTTCAGTCGGTCCAGCTGTTTCATAATCATTTCGCTAGTGACTGTGATATTACATAATTTATCTTCTTCTGGGCCTCTGTAAAAATTAATTACTGGGATATTATTAATGTCTTCCTGTGTGAAAACCGAGAGAAAATAATTATTAAAAATAGAGCACATATCATTCTCCTTGTCAGTAAGATGCCCAAAGTTATTTTTAAGGGGACCTATCTTATCCCTAACTTTTGTTCTATAAACCTGGAAAAAACTTTTTGGGTTAGTTTTTGAATCTAGCAACTTTAATTTCATAGTCCCGTTTAGCTTTTCTTATTCCTTTTTAACGTCCCTCTTAATGTCAGTATACTGATTTATAAGATGACCCTCACCTCTTTTATGCGCCTATAAATTCCTTTCTTCTGCCCTAAAAGATATTTGAGCCTATTATTCATCCATTTTGGGTCATTTCTACTTGATCTAATTTCTTTATACGGTATAAATGTTCTTTGGGCAGCCTGTATAGTGTTAAGAAAACTGTCATATTGATACCTCTCTTCTTCACCCCAGTCCACAGTTGATAAGTGTTCTCTAAGTCCATTATAATCTGCTAAGCGAAAATCTGGGACCATTACTGAATTATCCCTACTATCATACATCCATTCAATGCTAAAGGTAATTGACTTGTGGTCGCTTGAGCCGAGTTCCTCTGTAATTTCTAAATTATTAACAAGGGTTTCCTTGCTTGCCAGAACCAAGTCAAGTAGGTTATTTCCCCTTGTAGGTTCTGTTACAAACTGCTTCAAAAAGCAATCCTGAACTACTTCTAAAAAGTCGTTAGATTCTAAATTCCCTGTCATGAAATTCCAATCAATCTGACTAAAGTTAAAGTCCCTAGAATTACTACGTTATCGTGTCTTGTGGCCTTAACAATTTCCTCCCAAAGTAGTCTCCCTTGTTCCCTATCTAAGTTTGGAGGACGGTAAATCACGCCTAAAATCAATTTTCACACCCCTCTGAAAATTCTATCCAGACAGACTCTGTATGTGTTAATTCAGACTTTATACCCGTTTTTATGCAACAATTTAAATGATCACGGACATAGAGTGCCACCCCACCCCCTTTCCCGATACTTCTGTCTACTTGGAACAATTTAAAACCCTGAATGTGACATTCGGCAGGCAAGTCCCGATTTTCATATTAAACCATGTCTCAGTTATTGCAAAAACATCAATATTACCCGTACTTGCAACTAATCTCAACTCGTCCATCTTATTCCTAGCACTACGACTATTGGTGTAATATATATTTAGAGACCCTCCTTTCTCTTTACCCTTCCTGCTCATCTCTGTTTTCCACTATACCTATTACTGTCCTTGTCATCTAGTGTCACTAGCTTTCCACTATCCACCTTATTCTGCCTATTACTAGTTCTCCTACAACATAATATTACTACACTGGGACTTCTCTGTTTCCCCCCCAAAACCCATACCACTAACTATTTCTAGTTTAAAGCCCTAACAGCTCCCTCCACTGCAGTTGCCAGTGCCCCCACCCCAGACCTGGATAAGTGAACCCCATCCCTGGCATACATGTCATTTCTGCCATAGAAGAGGTCCCAGTTGTCAATGAATGTTACTGAATTTTCCTTACAGTATTTGTCCAGCCAGCAATTGACACCAATTGCCCTGGACAGCCATTCATTTCAACTCCTCTCCTTGGCAAAATACCACATATGACAGGGTTCCCACCCTTCTTCCTAATTATGTCTATTGCTAACCTAAACCTGCTAGTCAGGTCCTCACTCCTACGTCTGCCAACATCGTTGCCTCCAGCACTGAGACAGATAATAGGATTGCTCCCATTACCTCTCATGATGTCGTCCAGACGGCTAACAATATCCTCCATCCCAGCCCCAGGAAAGCAAACCCTCTGTCTCCTACTCCTATCAATCAAACAGAAAGCCCTATCCATGTACCTAACCTGACTGTCCCCAACAACAACAATATTTTACCTTCCTTTGTGTCTTTCGTCGTGACGCTCCCAGAAGTCGACTCACATTCATCGGGTAGCACGGAGAATGGGTTCGATGTTTCCACAACATTCTCCTGGGTCTTCGTTGTTTCTACCTCTCCACCCGTCCTCTTGAGCCTTAACTTTGTCCCATGCGTTTTAGCCACTGTCCAGGTTCCTTTCCTGGCTTGAGGATTCTCAACAGGAGGATTACTACGAATCCTCTTGTTTTCCTCAGTCAGTCGCTGTATCTCAAGCTTAGCTACCCTCAGTTCTTCCTTCAGCTGCCCGTAGAGTAGCTCAAGAGAGGACATCTTCTTCAGATTGACAGAGAGCACACAAGACACGTCTTCACTGAGCACACAAGACACGTTAGGGTAGACTCATCTGAGTCTTCAACTTCCAATTACGACTCCTTGTTTCTGTGTCCCATTTCTGGAACATCCTGTCTCTGTCCACCTTATCTATTCCTCGCATTATTTTGTATGTCGTTATCATGTCTCCCCTAACCCTCCTATCATCCAGTGTCGTCAGGCCGATTTCCCTTAACCTTTCTTCGTAGGACAATCCCCTTAGCACTGGAACTAGTCTTGTTGCAAACCTTTGCACTTTCTCTAGTTCCTTGACGTACTTGACCAGGTGTGGGTTCCAAACTGGTGCTGCATACTCCAGTATGGGCCTAACGTACACGGTGTACAGAGTCTTGAACGATTGCTTACTGAGGTATCGGGAACGCTATTCTCAGGTTTGCCAGGCGCCCATATGCCCCACCAGTTATCTGGTTGATGTGTGCTTCCGGAGACGTGCTCGGTGTTATACTCACCCCAAGATCTTTCTCCTTGAGTAAGGTCTGCAGTCTTTGGCCACGTAGACTATACTCTGTCTCCGGTCTTCTTTGCCCTTCCCCGATCTTCGTGACTTTGCATTTGGCGGGGTTAAATTCAAAGAGCCAGTTGCTGGACCAGGTGTCCAGCCTGTCCAGGTTTCTTTGTAGTCCTGCCTGATCCTCATCTGATTTAATTCTCCTCATTAACTTCACATCGTCTGTGAACAGGGACACTTCTGAGTCTATCCCGTCCGTCATGTCATTCACATATACCAAAAATAGCACTGGTCTTAGGACAGACCCTTGTGGGACCCCGCTCGTCACAGGCGCCCACTGTACCATGAATCGTTGTTGCCTCCCTGTCAGGTATTCTCGTGTTTGTCTTCATCTTTCTCTTATTTTTCGTCTTTTTTGTCTCCAATCTTTCTTTTGTTGTCCTTTTCTTCTTTTCCTTGTTTTTTCCTTCTTTTGCCTTCTTTCTTGCTGTGCTGCTGTTGATGTTCTTTTTCTTCCTCTATTTCCTCGTCTTTTTTTCCTCCTCTTCTCTCCTCCTCCCTCCTCCCTCCTCCTATTCCTCCTCCTCCTCATTCCTATTTTTTCCCTCCTCTTCCACATCACCTCAAACTTGTCGCACGAACCAATTTGTCAGTGTCAGAAAATAACTATGGACCTACCATTTCATTTCTCATTACTGTAGTGCGCCAGGGTCTCTGGGGCGACGGGTGACGCTGGTGCCACTGAAAATTAACTTCTATAGAAAAACCATTAAGAACAGTAGAAATTCCGGGATTTTTAAAAGGAAATTGTTTGTGTGTGTTTGTGTATTTGCGTGTGTGTGTGTGTGTGTGTGTGTGTGTGTGTGTGTGCGCGGGTAAGTGCGTGCATGTTTTTCACTTAATTTGAAAAAATTTTACTCACAAATTAGAAATGGAAACTAACGACGTTTCGGTCCGTCTTGAAGACGTTTCAGTCCATCTTGACGACATTTCGGTCGCTCCTGGACCATTAGCATGTCACGAGTGAAACGTTCCTCCATAGGAGTTGTGATATTTATTCTCGAGGACCAGAAGTTTTGTCGAAATTATGGCTCAATAATTCTTTAACAGCTGTGTGCCGATCTTCTAGGATACCCTTTCCCTCTCTCTCTCTCTCTCTCTCTCTCTCTCTCTCTCTCTCTCTCTCTCTCTCTCTCTCTCTCTCTCTCCCCCTCTCTCTCTCTCTCCTCTCACACACACACACACACACACACACACACACTCTCCCCCAGCCCTTCATTGTCTTTCCTCCCTGCTCCTCTACCTCTTATCCTTCCCTCTCTCCTTCCCTCCTTTATCCCTCCCTCTTTAACTCCTACTCTTCCTTTCTTCTCACCTTTCATATATCCCTCCCTCTTCCACCAGTATTGTATCCTCTGAGCTTTTAATCCCTTCGGGTCAGACACCTGCCTCATGCCTTTTACCTTTCCTGGCAAAGATTTTCTTTTAGGTCAGGTTAACGAACCCTCTCAGATAAAATGACCTTGGAATATAAAACGAAATTTGCATATTAAACGAATCCCATCATATGAAACGGACTATGAAAAATAAACCAACCCGTAATAATAATCGAACCCGGCCTATTAAACGAATCTTTCAAATTAACGAACCGTCAAATTAACGAATCCTTCAAATTAACTAACCCTTCAAATTAATGATCCCTTCAAATTAGCGGACCTTGGAAATTAACGAACCCTTGACAGTAACGAACACTTCAAATTAATAAACCTTACATAATGAATGTACCTGGTAAAAACGAACTCGACTTTTTAAGCGAACCCGGTATATTAAATGAACCCGGTACATTAAATGAACCCGGTACATTAAATGAACCCGGTACATTAAACGAACCAGGTTTTTTAAACGAACCCGACATATTAAAACAATGATAACTCGACTAAAAAATCCATATCATTTACCTCAAATCTTAGTGAAAATATAGTTAACGCGACGCGATAAAAGACGGAGAGTATTTAATCTTCAAACATTTCGTAATGGAAAAGATGGGTGAGAGGTCCGTTTGTGTATAGGCGGTAAGCAAGGGGTGAGATAATTTGGTTGTATCATGACGGTATTGTCTAGGTAAAGAGTTTGGTTGCGTAATGATGGTTGCCTGAGGGTGGTGGGATGTGGCTGTGTAATAATAGAGATAGGGGTGGTAGATTGTGATTGTGTAATAGTGGTGTTCCCAGTGGGAGTGCTTGTGTAATGGTGGTATCCCGAGAAACGCACTTGCAGTAGTGGTATCCCATTGGAGAAGTGCTTATTTAATAGTGTTATTCCCAAGGAGGAGTGCTTGTGAATCATTGGGATCCCCGGGAAAGGAGTGTGTGCAATAGTTGTATCCCCAGTGGACACCCCACAGAACAATGGATAACTCAAGAATTAGACCGAGGATTAAATTCTTTTTCGACAAAGTAAACTCCTCCTACCACACTCTATTCTCTTGTAAAACGCATTTTTTTTTTTTTTTTGCATAAGGGGTTAAATGTAAACGCCGTGTTTTACGTGGGGATGTGAGTAGAAAGCGGCTTAGAGAATGAAATGGAGAGACAATATTTAATGTGTTGTTGTGTGTTCTTGAGCTCAGCTGTGTTAATAATGGGAGAAATGTTATGATGTTGCATTGTGCACTGTCAGAGACACGGATGAAATTTTTATATGAGTCAAATATCAAAATAAGCACTCTCTTTTCTCTTTCTCTCTCTCTCTCTCTCTCTCTCTCTCTCTCTCTCTCTCTCTCTCTCTCTCTGTGGGGTCTACTAAATCCCTGTGAGGACTGTAAACAAAATTACATAGACCAGACAGGAAACATCTGCAAACACAGTTACTCAAAAATAGTTAGATTTTATGCACTGGAAAGTTCAGTTGTGTTTTAACAGACCTAAAGAAATCACACTGTCAGCAGAAGCGGACTCACGACAGTAAGATTATAGAGTCAACACTCATTGAATCCATACCTAATTTCACCTGACCTTAACCAGTATCAGATAAGGCGTCTCCCATAATACCAACAAGTATCAAGTGTCAGTTTCAAATGCTTATAACGCATTTGATAGATAGATATATAGATCTCAACAATGCAGTCTCAAGGTAAAAGGGAAAGCGTCAGGCCATCACAGAGCTCTGTGCATCTGCAGCCGAAGTTAAAAAAAAGGGAAATGGGAAGATGTATGAAATAGCATATGATCTAACAATACAAAAATAATTGACTAGTCTTCTAAAAGAACCAGAAGCACATTTTACAAATCAAAAAAGACAAAAAAACATATTCAACCAAAAATATGTTAGTTCTACTTCCCCTTTAAACTTTTAATGCTATGCATTCTTTACTTAAAAAATTTAAAATCAGTTGTATATAAAAACCGATTCAGTAAAATAACGATTAAGAATTTCAAAATGCTATTGACGGTGTCTATAGGGTTCTTTTTTAAGAAATGCGATTAAGTTATTGATCAAATAGATAAATTGAAATGGACAAGAATCTAATGATATTGATTGCAGTATGAATATAAACTCTAGGTTGAATAAATCAGATTTATTTATAATGAACAGAATTTGTGAGGATTTTAAACTACGCCGGACATGCTTATGTTTTTTACTTGCGACCTAGCCAAATCTACACTACACTCCCTCGCTCAGTGAGTAAGGTATATGTGAGGTCATATTTTGATATTATATATGGAGACATAATTTGAACTTCATAATACATCTGTTGTCCAATTATTTTTACTAATTCTTGAGAATGTAGAAATTTCGAAAGCGTTTGGGAAATTTTCTGTTTACTGTGATCTTTTGTTTATATATATATATATATATATATATATATATATATATATATATATATATATATATATATATATATATATATATATAGTAGGTGTAGTTGGGAGACAGCAACCACCCAGGGAGGTACTACCATCCTGCCAGGTGACTGTGAAACAGAAACCTGAAACTGTTTTACATGATGGTAGGATTGCTGGTGCTTTTTCTGTC
>WNWK01000569.1:286392-438573 GCA_009830355.1 Cherax destructor | reverse complement strand
ATCTGCTGCACTCAACAGCAGAGCTGTGGGTGGGAACACTGGTATAGTGTATCTGGTGGCGAGCGTGGGAGTGTCCTGCTGTGGGAGTCCTGCTGTGGGAGTCCTGCTGTGGGAGTCCTGCTGTGGGAGTCCTGCTGTGGGAGTAACAATAATGATTGGTACAGTACACTGGTCCGCTCTGCGAGACTATGTACTCCCCAGTACACTGTGTAGGGATCTACACTAACCTATCTTGGTGAACTCGAGAGTACACCAAGAATGTACTCAGCTACACTAACTCTCACGTTCATCACGACTCATCAGATATATGACGCTCACAATAAATGTTGCGTGTTGTAAGAGCATGACGGGCAGCACAACATACTGGAGGTCAACATGCAGGCAGCACAACATACTGGAGGTCAACATGCAGGCAGCACAACATACTGGAGGTCAACATGCAGGCAGCACAACATACTGGAGGTCAACATGCAGGCAGCACAACATACTGAGGTCAACATGCAGGCAGCACAACATACTGGAGGTCAACATGCAGGCAGCACAACATACTGGAGGTCAACATGCAGGCAGCACAACATACTGGAGGTCAACATGCAGGCAGCACAACATACTGGAGGTCAACATGCAGGCAGCACAACATACTGGAGGTCAACATGCAGGCAGCACAACATACTGGACGGCAACATGCAGGCAGCACAACATACTGGAGGGCAACATGCAGGCAGCACAACATACTGGAGGGCAACATGCAGGCAGCACAACATACTGGAGGTCAACATGCAGGCAGCACAACATACTGCAGGTCAACATGCAGGCAGCACAGCATACTGGAGGTCAACATGCAGGCAGCACAGCATACTGGAGGTCAACATGCATGCAGCACAGCATACTGGAAGTCAACATGCAGGCAGCACAGCATACTAGAGGTCAACATGCAGGAAGCACAACATACTGGAGGTCAACATGCAGGCAGCACAACATACTGGAGGTCAACATGCAGGCAGCACAACATACTGCAGGTCAACATGCAGGCAGCACAGCATACTGGAGGTCAACATGCATGCAGCACAGCATACTGGAAGTCAACATGCAGGCAGCACAGCATACTAGAGGTCAACATGCAGGCAGCACAACAAACTGGAGGTTAACATGGAGGCAGCACAGCCTAGTGGAGGTCAACATGCAGGAAGCACAACATACTGGAGGTCAACATGCAGGAAGCACAACATACTGGAGGTCAACATGCAGGAAGCACAACATACTGGAGGTCAACATGCAGGAAGCACAACATACTGGAGGTCAACATGCAGGAAGCACAACATACTGGAGGTCAACATGCAGGAAGCACAACATACTGGAGGTCAACATGCAGGCAGCACAACATACTGGAGGTCAACATGCAAGCAGCACAACATACTGGAGGTCAACATGCAGGCAGCACAACATACTAGATATACTGGAGGTCAACATGCAGGTAGCACAACATACTGGAGATTAACATGGAGGCAGCACACATACTAGATAACTGGAGGTCAACATGCAGGTAGCAAGTACTACTGAGATTACATGGCAGCTGCCTAGTGGAGTCGTGGTAAGGTATTCTTGATATCTGGTTATCTTGTGTGGTGATGCTTGCAAGGATCTTGTGTGGTGATGCAAGGATCTTGTGTGGTGATGCTTGCAAGGATCTTGTGTGGTGATGCAAGGATCTTGTGTGGTGATGCAAGGATCTTGTGTGGTGATGCTTGCAAGGATCTTGTGTGGTGATGCTTGCAAGGTTGTGTCCTGCGGGACTGTGTTGTATCAGCCTGCACACGTCTGCCTGTCTTCCCGCTGCCCGTGCCACACCAGCGAGGTCGCCCACGCCCATGACTCCTTGTCTGCCGCCCACACTCTTCCTTGGAAAGCCAGGTGTTTGTCATGCAAGGCATCACACCAATGGTGCATCACCGGTAAGCCAGTGGTGCATCACTGGTAAGCCAGTGGTCACTGCTACCCTGGTCCACTGTAAGTACCTGGGTTACCTCATCTTCACGTGTGTTATAAGACAGTTATTCCACCAGTGAACGTGTCATCACACATCACTGGCATGGGGTGTCCTTCAACGTAAAACATGCATTGGTATCCTATCTTATACATCCCTCCCTCCTTCCCTCTCCCCTAGTCAGCGTCCACCCCTCTATCCATCCCCCGTCCCCTCCTTATCCCCTAGCCATCGTCCTCCCCTCCACAGCCCTCATGCATCTCCTGAGTGGTATTGCAACAGAGGTTGGAGGTGACTGCATAAGTTTTACCTAAAACAGGATCTCAATCCAGTCTCTTCCTCTCTCTGGTCCTGGATCTTCTTATGTATACCTCTCACTGGTCCTGGATCTTCTTATGTATACCTCTCACTGGTCCTGGACCTTTTTATGTATACCTCTCACTGGTCCTGGACCTTCATATGTATACATTAAATAGCGCGGTTCGGTACACAGACTAGCGCTAGTTTCCTTGGTTGATGTTATATGTTGACTCTCACAAATTTACAATTGTCACGCTACTGCCCTCTCATCTGTACGCTTACATGGCCATTAAGAGTTGTTGTAGTTACAGCTAGACCATCCTCGGGACTGTAGATAGCTTAGGAGCACGACTGTATGAACACTTGTCAATTTGGAGGCTCTCGTTTTAATATGGATGCCACTCATGCAAATTGTGGTATCGTCTGCAAAGGTTAATACAATGCTATGGTTTATGTTTGTCACATAAGAGTAAGAAAGTGAGTTGCAGCGAATACCGTGCCTTAGGAACCAGTGTTTATATTATAGCAGCCGCTGCTTTCACTTTCTTGTAGTTCTTGGTGAATATGTAGTTGCATGAGCCAGGGCATGGGGTGGAGTGTGTGGCTTGCAATCAATGGTTTAGGTTTCATTAATGGCCTTTAGCTCCCTCTGTCTATCGTGGACTCTGATGCATTCAGTTTGAGCTCACCATTTTCCATTTCTGTAGCCATTTCTTCAGAAAGTTTGCTGCCCTTCAGGAACTCTGTTATTCGTCTACTTCGCCCAAACAGGACACTCCTCTCCCTTTCCAAGCTTTCCCTTCACAGTGAAGGTATGCGTGCAGCATACCTCTAGTACCTTCACAGTGAAGGTATGCGTGCAGCATACCTCTAGTACCTTCACAGTGAAGGTATGCGTGCAGCATACCTCTAGTACCTTCACAGTGAAGGTATGCGTGCAGCATACCTCATCCTTCCCCTGTACTGGTTTAGGTCCTCGTTGATATCGTCTTCCTGGAATACTTCAGTAAACTCAGTTAAAGTTTAACGTGTTAAACGCAAGTTTAACGTGTTAAAAGCAAGTTTAACGTGTTAAACGCACCTTCACGATTGTGATTTGATGATGGGACCAGAGCGTATGTATGTATGTCTGAACTTTTGTTAGTTTGTGGTCTAAATTTATTGTCTTCAGTAATTAACAGCTAGTAAATGACACAGATGTGTGCCTCACAAGGGCTCCACAGCCCCGAGGCTGATGGCTCTAGTGCTTACTGCATCCTCTTTAATATTATTTAATTAATCAACCACTGCGAAGAAAAACGCTCTAGTATCCCTTCGGCTTCACTATTTTTTCTTAATATACAACTGTGGCCTCTTGTTATCCCTGTTGCAGGCTTTAAAAAATCTTAATCTCTCTCGTGTTCTTTATGACCTTAGATGTGATTATCTCTCTATATTTTTTTACGTCTATCGGTCAATTTGTGTGTGTGTGTGTATGTGTGTGTGTGTGTGTGTGTGTTTGGGAGGGAAGGGGGTAGGGGGGGAGTAGTCCAGCGAGCCATGGTTGATCTCTGGGGTGAGTGGGCTGGCAGGTCATGGAGGAGACAGTCATGGAGACCGTTATCAAGCCAGGCCAGGAGACAGACGCCGCCACCACATACTCTGTGTTGTTTCACGTTGTGTTGTGAAAGTTGAAGGTGTTGAGTATGAATTAACTGGCAAGTGGCACACAGTTGTGTGTGTGTCCTCATAAAGACCCCGAGGCTGGTGGTGGCGCAAGCTTTCAGCTGCTCCCAGGGACACTGGTGCTTAACATAAGTAAGTTTATTCATCTACAGTTATACAATCTTTGGATGGTTTCAGTTGTCTTACATAATAATGTATGCGTAAATTACCGAGGATAACCCAAAAAAAGTCGAAGTGACTTACTTGCGTTGGGGACATAGTTCCTCTTGTTATGTATTGAGGTTTGCCTCCACTACTGCTTCATCCAATTAATTCCACTCTGAGACTAAAGAAATACTTCCTTACATCCCCTGTCTCATCTTTGTCCTCATCTACGTGTGTCGCATACATTTAGGTTCTCTAAATTCAGTTTGTTCCTATCACTTCCTCTTAAGACTCTGCACGGTGTGCTTGTAAATCATGCCCTCCCTTGTCCTCTCCATCAAGGTCGTCAGGTTTAGTTTCGTCAATCTCTGTGCGCATTCCTCTCAGTTCTAGTGGCAGTCTGACTACAAATGTTAGAACCCTTTCTAGCCTCATGTGCCTGGGCAGGTGTGGGCTTCATGTTGGGGCCACGTACTCCGTTATTGGACTTTGTCGTTTATAAAGCTCTCAAAGATTCTTTGTTGTGGATCCTGAGGAGGAGTCTGAAGTAATCAGTCCCTCAGCCTGGAGTTGATGTGTTTAGACCATCAGTCTAAAGACTGAGGGACTGATTACCTAATAAGCCTCATCTTCCATCGTTCTTCTTTGTATTTGACTAAAGAAGCCACTGGCTGGCGAAAAGTTTTCTCAATCTTCTCTTGTAGGTCATTCACGTATATTAGGAACAGTTGTGGTCCTAACACTGATCCTTGCGGTACCCCACTCGTTACTGTATACATACCTAATTGTGGTTGCAGGGGTCGAGTCAGTGTGTGTGAGGGAGGGAGAGATAATGAGAATGTTTTGTCATCTAACTCCTCTGCCTCACGCACTCCAGCTTTGAACTTGTATTGTGCGACGTAAACATTCAGGATATTGTAGGCAGTGCCTCGTTCAGGATATTGTAGGCAGTGCCTCGTTCAGGATATTGTAGGCAGTGCCTCGTTCAGGATATTGTAGGCAGTGCCTCGTTCAGGATATTGTAGGCAGTGCCTCGTTCAGGATATTGTAGGCAGTGCCTCGTTCAGGATATTGTAGGCAGTGCCTCGTTCAGGATATTGTAGGCAGTGCCTCGTTCAGGATATTGTAGGCAGTGCCTCGTTCAGGATATTGTAGGCAGTGCCTCGTTCAGGATATTGTAGGCAGTGCCTCGTTCAGGATATGTAGGCAGTGCCTCGTTCAGGATATTTGTAGGCAGTGCCTCGTTCAGGAATAATCTCGTTGTAGGCAGTGCCTCGTTCAGGATATCGTAGGCAGTGCCTCGTTCAGGATATCGTAGGCAGTGCCTCGTTCAGGATATCGTAGGCAGTGCCTCGTTCAGGATATCGTAGGCAGTGCCTCGTTCAGGATATCGTAGGCAGTGCCTCGTTCAGGATATCGTAGGCAGTGCCTTTATTCCCGTAAGGGGGTATCGTAGGCAGTGCCTCGTTCAGGGGATATCGTAGGCAGTAAATCTGCTTAGGTTGAGCACCACGTACTCCTTCAGGATATCGTAGGCAGTGCCTCGTTCAGGATATTAGGTCCTGTTCAGGATATCGAGCAGTGCCTCATTCAGATATCTAGGCAGTCCGTCAGTTCGTAGAAACATATCGGCGGAGACACCAGTTTCTGTATCGTGAAAACGTTTCATGTATTTTATGTATCAGTATACGACAGTGGACTACAGTCACTGCTGCAGTATTCCTCAGAATTTAGAAATGCAACACAGTATTCCTCAGAATTTAGAAATGCAACACAGTATTCCTCAGAATTTAGAAATGCAACACAGTATTCCTCAGAATTTAGAAATGCAACACAGTGAAATTTGAAATAGTGACTGGTGACGACTACTGACTCAATATTATTTATACCTGTACAACATTGTCCCTGGATAATTAACCCATGATGAACAAAAAGGCACCATACAGGGACTGGAACAATGGACACACAAGGCAGTGACTTTGTTAATGGTGCAAGTCGGACCGAAACGTCGTATTAAGTTTGTCTCTTTTATGTGCGGGTTATTATTAACTCTTTGATAGTAATTATTAACTCGGGATATTAACCCATGTTAACTCATAAAAGCCAAGTAATTTGGCTTAATTATTTCTGCTTGTGCATTCTGGTCCTCGCCCCACGATCCTGCCCACACCAGCAGACTAACACTACTGTGCCTACTCTCTACTGTGCCTACTTACTACTGTGCCTACTTACTGCTAGGTGAAAAGGGGCAGCAGATGCCCTTACGTTCCGTCTTGCCCGGGTATCGTACTCGGGTGCGTACGGGTGTTAACCAGAAACACTACCACTGAGCCACCAGTTACTTGACTCCATAAACCCAGTGATGGTAATGGTGGGAGCTGGAGCACTTTATTACTGCTCTGCCTTGTTAGAGCGTTGCTTTATTAGAGCACATACTGTAACTGGACTTCCGTGAGAACCAGACGCACCCTACAACCACCAACACTTGTGTGTGATGGGGATTTTTATACTGTGAAGGTCTCTCTCTCTCTCTCTCTCTCTCTCTCTCTCTCTCTCTCTCTCTCTCTCTCTCTCTCTCTCTCTCTCTCTCTCTCTCTCTCTCACAAACACACACACACACACCTGGAGTGTGTACCAACACCACTGATGTTTTCACAATGTAACATCAAGTGTGTAATGATTCTTGGTAAGGCTGTGTCGACCTCTCTCGTGAGAAAGTTAAGTCAGACACACAGACAGACAGCCTCGAGCGTCAGTATTCACATCTTTCACTTCACATATATTGATTGTGAAAGCAGACACCTGTTGCCCAGACCCATTTTTTTTTTTATCCAGGAAGACCCGACGACATCACCCAGGGTGTGGAGATTAAACTTTTGTGTGTGTTGTTAGACGTCACAGTAGTGACCAGCCTGAAAAGCCTAGGCATATTATTGGCCATCTTGTAATATCTACTTCATAAAATGTATAAATAATATAAGTACACCCCACTTTGTAATATTACCAGAAATAAAGTTGAATTTGAATTTATTATTCTGTACGATGCTTTTTCTCTCTGTTCAACCTTCATTTGAACAACAGCTGCCGATTTTCACAGCTGTAAGGCGTTCATAATTTAAAAAACAATTCAAATAAATAAATAAGACCAAAAAAAATTGATTCTTAGTATCTTCCTTGTCATAGAACGTGTCATGTTGAGGTCAGGTCAAATATGGTGACCTCTGTTTCGTCATTCTTACATCCATGGCGTCCCTTCACTTCACGTCTATACTCTGCATTTTCAAAATGTAATTTTATTTTTCCTCCCTCTTACTGACACTGTCAGCGATGTTGTCAGGTTGAGAGACGTCATGCATGTCAGGAGCTGGTCGTGTCACTGCTGGCTCTCATCTTAAGCTGCTTTAGCGCTTCTTTTGATTATAATAATAAATCTCATCTTAAGCGCATGATGCTAAAACAAGATGAATGTTACTTCAGTAACAAACTTCAGTTTAATATCAATAAACTGTTCCAGAAAAATGTTTATCGATGACAAATTTAAGTTATTTGTAAATGGTTTAATATTTTCGTGTTTACAGCAAGTTCGTGGGGAAGTTGAACCCAAGCTGCTGGACCACCCGGGGTTGAACCCAAGCTGCTGGACCACCCGGGGTTGAACCCAAGCTGCTGGACCACCCGGGGTTGAACCCAAGGTGCTGGATCACCCGGGGTTGAACCCAAGGTGCTGGATCACCCGGGGTTGAACCCAAGGTGCTGGATCACCCGGGGTTGAACCCAAGGTGCTGGATCACCCGGGGTTGAACCCAAGGTGCTGGATCACCCGGGGTTGAACCCAAGGTGCTGGATCACCCGGGGTTGAACCCAAGGTGCTGGATCACCCGGGGTTGAACCCAAGGTGCTGGATCACCCGGGGTTGAACCCAAGGTGCTGGATCACCCGGGGTTGAACCCAAGGTGCTGGATCACCCGGGGTTGAACCCAAGGTGCTGGATCACCCGGGGTTGAACCCAAGGTGCTGGATCACCCGGGGTTGAACCCAAGGTGCTGGATCACCCGGGGTTGAACCCAAGGTGCTGGATCACCCGGGGTTGAACCCAAGGTGCTGGATCACCCGGGGTTGTGATCACTCGCTGAGGGCAGTAGTTAAAAAGATTATAGACACTGGATATTGCTTTGTCCCGGAACTGGAGCCCTGTAATATCCTGGTTGACCTGGCTGTCACCGAGCAAGCCTGGTCACAAGCCTGGCTGTCACCGAGCAAGCCTGGTCACAAGCCTGGCCACAAGTCTGGCTGAGAGTAAAACAGCCCTCAGAACCGGTCAGAAGAATGTCAGGAGGGTCACACATCCGTCAGGAGTGTCGCTGATCTTTCACCTCGACGAGTCTTCGGGGTCATGTGCATCACGCTTGGCACTGACCTTTCACCTGGGTGCGTGGTTAATGAGGTCGCTGTGAGGATTGCCACACAAGGAAGACAGTGGAGAGGCCGGGCAGGGGTCGACACAGTCACCTTAGACTGCTTGACGGGGTGGGGCACCAGGTAACCTTATTGGGTCATGCCCACACCCCTGTGATTCATGGCTCCTGCTTCAGGACACTACATAATCTGTTACATAACTTGCTGAGAAATTCCATCATTCATAACGTTTTCAGAGATGCTTGAGAGGTGATTTGTGTTGGGTAAATTATAGTCGTGCCATGTTTTAATGTGCACCCACACCACTGGTAGCAGCTGGTACTGGCACTGGGTACGACCAGCTACCAGGTAGCCTCACACGTAGACCGTTACAGGTGGACACTATAACCGAGGCCACACCCCTGTACCCGTCCCCACATTATTTACTTTCAGGGGCCAGAAATATTAAATTTGTATATAATTCATCTATGTTACGGTAATATTAGTTTGTGTAAATAATTAAGACACGCATAGATTAATAATTAAAAAAATACACAAACTACGTTGTAATATTTATGACAATTCATATCTACCTAAATAACTCATTACTAATGTGACCAGATATAAACATACCAATAGTTCATTACCACAGTAACTTGTTCATTACCACAATAACTTGTTCATTACCACAGTAACTTGTTCATTACCACAGTAACTTGTTCATTACCACAGTAACGTGTTCATTACCACAGTAACTTGTTCATTACCACAGTAACTTGTTCATTACCACAGTAACGTGTTCATTACCACAGTAACGTGTTCATTACCACAGTAACGTGTTCATTACCACAGTAACTTGTTCATTACCACAGTAACGTGTTCATTACCACAGTAACGTGTTCATTACCACAGTAACGTGTTCATTACCACAGTAACGTGTTCATTACCACAGTAACTTGTTCATTACCACAGTAACTTGTTCATTACCACAGTAACTTGTTCATTACCACAGTAACGTGTTCATTACCACAGTAACGTGTTCATTACCACAGTAACTTGTTCATTACCACAGTAACTTGTTCAGATATCAAAACTTTGTGGCCCAGTCCCTGGACCCATTATTATGTGACTATAAATCATTTGACTACCACCCACACCATGGGTATAGTGTGGATGGTAGTCATACCCACACCATGGGTATGGTGTTGGTGGTAGTCATACCCACACCATGGGTATGGTGAGGGTGGCAGTCATACACCATAGGTATGGTGTGGGTGGTGTCATACCCACATCATGGGTATGGTGTGGGTGGTCATACCCACACCATGGGTATGGTGTGGGTGGTCATACCCACACCATGGGTATGGTGTGCATAATAAAGTTACTAAACAAACGCGTAACAAATTCTGCTATATTTTGGATAAATGAGATTGGTGGAGGTCGACTCTGGAGGCTGGTGGAGGTCGACTCTGGAGGCTGGTGGAGGTCGACTCTACTCCGCTTGGAACTCTCCACTTGTGACACTTTAATATTGACCTACAAAATAATAATTATAATTTATTAAAATGGAAAATAAGAGGTTAAATAATAGAGCAGTAAGTAATTCCTCCAAAGTAATTAATTTTTACAGAGGCCCAGAAGAAGATAAATTATTTAATATCACAGTCACTAGCGAAATGATTATGAAACAGCTGGACCGACTGAAACAAAATAAATCGCCGGGTCCTGATGAGCTTTTTGCAAGGGTTCTTAAGGAATGCAAAATGGAACTCTGTGAACCAATATCTAACATTTTTAATTTATCTCTTCAAACAGGTGTAGTGTCTGATATGTGGAAGATGGCTAATGTAATTCCTATTTTTAAAGCAGGGGACAAGTCACTACCGTCAAACTACCGCCCAATAAGCCTGACCTCAATTGTAGGCAAATTACTAGAGTCAATTATAGCTGATATTATTAGAAGCCATCTAGATAACCATAATTTGATTAATGATACCCAGCATGGATTCACGAGGGGCCGTTCCTGCCTATCTAATTTATTAACCTTCTTCAGTAAAGCTTTTGAGGCTGTTGATCACGATAAAGAATTCGATATTGTTTATTTAGACTTTAGTAAGGCTTTTGATAGAGTACCGCACCAGAGACTGTTAAAGAAAGTGGCAGCTCATGGCATTGGGGAAAAGTGCTGTCATGGATCGAGTCATGGCTCACCAATAGGAAGCAGAGAGTGTGCATAAATGGGGTTAAATCCGAATGGGGACTTGTAACAAGTGGTGTTCCACAGGGATCAGTCTTAGGCCCATTGTTATTTATAATATATATCAATGACCTTGATGAGGGAATTACTAGTGATATGAGCAAATTCGCCGACGACACGAAGATAGGTAGGATAATTGATTCAAACATAGATGTCATAGAACTTCAGGAAGATTTAGACAAACTTAATTCGTGGTCAGAAAAGTGGCAGATGCAGTTCAATGTAGATAAATGCAAGGTTCTGAAGCTCGGGAGTGTCCATAACCCAAGCACTTATAAGTTAAATAACGTAGAACTTAGCCATACAGATTGCGAGAAGGACTTGGGGTGATGGTAAGCAGCAACCTTAAACCAAGACAGCAATGCCTAAGCGTACGTAATAAGGCAAATAGATTACTGGGATTTATATCAAGAAGTGTTAGCAACAGAAGTCCAGAGGTTATATTACAGCTTTATACATCATTAGTAAGGCCTCACCTAGATTACGCAGCTCAGTTCTGGTCTCCATATTACAGAATGGACATAAATTCGTTAGAAAACATTCAGCGTAGAATGACTAAATTAATACATAGCATTAGAAATCTTCCTTACGAAGAAAGATTGAAGACCCTAAAATTACATTCACTTGTAAGACGTAGAATGAGGGGAGACATGATCGAGGTATACAAGTGGAAAATGGGTATTAACAAAGGGGATATAAATAAAGTCTTGAGGATATCTCTCCAAGAGAGAACCCGCAATAATGGATTCAAGTTAGATAAGTTTAGATTTAGAAAGGATATAGGAAAGTATTGGTTTGGAAATAGGGTAGTTGATGAGTGGAACAGTCTGCCTAGTAGGGTTATTGAAGCTAGGACCTTGGGTAGTTTCAAATTTAGGTTGGATAAATTCATGAGTGAGAGGGGTTGGATTTGAGTGGGACTCGCGCATGAGTGGGTAGAATTGTCAAAGCTTATTTCTTGGGTAGCTTTGAAAATTGGGTTGAGCAAATATTCTGTTAGTGGGATGGATTGTGAAGGACCTGCCTAGTATGGGCCAACAGGCCTGCTGCAGTGTTCCTCCTTTCTTATGTTCTTATGTTCTTAAGTCATGGCTACGTTAACCTTATTTCTCGGTAATAAGTTTGACTTTATTAGTCCTGCAACATTACTGTCAGGTATACAAACTTTGTCTACCTACCTGGAGGGTGTTCCTGCCTGGAGGGTGTTCCTGCCTAGAGGATGTTCCTACCTGGAGGGTGTTCCTGCCTGGAGGGTGTTCCTGCCTGGAGGGTGTTCCTGCCTGGAGGGTGTTCCTGCCTGGAGGGTGTTCCTGCCTGGAGGGTGTTCCTACCTGGGGGGTGTTCCTACCTGGGGGGTGTTCCTACCTGGGGGGTGTTCCTACCTGGAGGGTGTTCCTACCTGGGGGGTGTTCCTACCTGGGGGGTGTTCCTGCCTGAAGGGTGTTCCTGCCTGGAGGGTGTTCCTGCCTGGAGGGTGTTCCTACCTGGAGGGTGTTCCTACCTGGAGGGTGTTCCTACCTGGAGGGTGTTCCAGCCTGGAGGGTGTTCCTACCTGGAGGGTGTTTTGGGGGTCAACGCCCCCGCGGCCCAGGCCTCCCATTAACTCTGGAGGATTCACCTCTGAGCACTGTTCAGTGACTGTCTTCACTGCTTCAACACACACACACCAGGCCACGGGGCCTGGTGTGTGTGTCGCTTCACACGGTGAGGGTCCGGGTTCGATTCCTGGCGAAGGGGTGGAAACGTCGGACGTGTTTCCTTACACCGGTTGTCTATGTTCACCCATCAGTAAAATGGGTACCTGTGAGTTAGTTGACTGGTGTGGGTCGCATCCTGGGACAAAACTGACCTAATTTGCGGGAAATGCTCAGCATAACAAGGGTCTTTCTATATAGTAGTATGTCATTGATGTCAGCTATGGTCTGTATACCTTGTACATGTACTTGTAGAAATAAATAAAGATATTATTATTATATATACATATGCTCACATACATGAACACAATACATATACACATATATACATATGCACTTTCATACACAAGTGTACATACATTCACACACTACATACAATCATGCATATGCACATTCATACATGTATAAATACAAAAAGTATAAATTTATGCATACATGTGCAGACACATGCATATGGATGCATACGCAAAAGCGTATGGACATACACGTATATACATACATTTATACATGTTTTTTTTATATTTTGCTACACTGTAATTGTATAACCACCTTCAGCTGAGGTAGAAGAGGCTGGGTTTGTCGAATACCCGGATACCTTTCTTGGATGACGCAGCGACTCTTATCCATCTAGAGTTTGTATTGAGTTGGTATTATGTTTGTTTTGATATGATATTAATGTTTGTTGAGGTGGTATTAATGGAGTGTTTGTGTTGGCAGGGTCGCCGTGGAGTGTGGAGGTGATGGAGGGTAATGGGGCCCGTGTGGCCGTCCTGGGGGACACCATCAAACACTTTCCCGCTGGACAACTCTCAGCTTTCGACATCTCAGCTGCCAACGTCTCCAAGGAGGACATCCAGGTCCACATAGTCAGTAAGTGACAACGTCTCTAAGAAGGACATCCAGGTCCACGTAGTAATAACGTCTTCAAGGGGGACATCCAGGTCCACATAGTAAGTAGCAACGTCTTCAAGGGGGACATCCAGGCCCACATAGTAAGTAGCAACGTCTTCAAGGGGGACATCCAGGCCCACATAGTAAGTAGCAACGTCTTCAAGGAGGACATCCAGGTCCACATAGTAAGTAGCAACGTCTTCAAGGGGGACATCCAGGTCCACATAGTAAGTAGCAACGTCTTCAAGGGGGACATCCAGGCCCACATAGTAAGTAGCAACGTCTTCAAGGGGGACATCCAGGCCCACATAGTAAGTAGCAACGTCTTCAAGGAGGACATCAGGCCCACATAGTAAGTAGCAACGTCTTCAAGGAGGACTCCAGGCCCACATAGTAAGTAGCAACGTCTTCAAGGGGGACATCCAGGTCCACATAGTAAGTAGCAACGTCTTCAAGGGGGACATCCAGGTCCACATAGTAGCAACGTCTTCGAGGAGGACATACAGGCCCACATAATAAGTAGCAACGTCTTCAAGGGAGGACGTCCAGGCCCACATAGTAAGTAGCAACGTCTTCAAGGAGGACATCCAGGCCCACATAGTAAGTAGCAACGTCTTCAAGGAGGACATCCAGGCCCACATAGTAAGTAGCAACGTCTTCAAGGGGGACATCCAGGCCCACATAGTAAGTAGCAACGTCTTCAAGGAGGACATCCAGGCCCACATAGTAAGTAGCAACGTCTTCAAGGAGGACATCCAGGCCCACATAGTAAGTAGCAACGTCTTCAAGGGGGACATCCAGGCCCACATAGTAAGTAGCAACGTCTTCAAGGGGGACATCCAGGCCCACATAGTAAGTAGCAACGTCTTCAAGGAGGACATCCAGGCCCACATAGTAAGTAGCAACGTCTTCAAGGGGGACATCCAGGTCCACATAGTAAGTAGCAACGTCTTCAAGGGGGACATCCAGGCCCACATAGTAAGTAGCAACGTCTTCAAGGGGGACATCCAGGTCCACATAGTAAGTAGCAACGTCTTCAAGGAGGACATCCAGGCCCACATAGTAAGTAGCAACGTCTTCAAGGAGGACATCCAGGTCCACATAGTAAGTAGCAACGTCTTCAAGGAGGACATCCAGGCCCACATAGTAAGTAGCAACGTCTTCAAGGAGGACATCCAGGTCCACATAGTAAGTAGCAACGTCTTCAAGGGGGACATCCAAGCCCACATAGTAAGTAGCAACGTCTTCAAGGAGGACATCCAGGCCCACATAGTAAGTAGCAACGTCTTCAAGGAGGACATCCAGGCCCACATATTAAGTAGCAACGTCTTCAAGGGGGACATCCAGGCCCACATAGTAAGTAGCAACATCTTCAAGGGGGACATCCAGGTCCACATAGTAAGTAGCAACGTCTTCAAGGGGGAGCCTTCAGGCCCACATAGTACTTACTGTACGCATCACGGTCTTCACTTCTCTGAGAAGCGCAGCAATTAAACTGTAAATTATTTAAAGTCATAAATATTCTCAAATATCATGTTGATAACCAGGTTAATTTTGCTAGATTACATTTTTAACATGTTTAAATTTATTTTATTTGCATTAATGTGACTAATGGTCCAAGTTGGACCGAAACGTCGTCTAAGTTTCAGTCTGCTATGTGCGGGTTATTTGTGTATTGAATTAGTCCAGTACCTGACACATCTTAGAAATCTACTAGGAGTGAATTATTGTTAATGGCTTTATAACGTAGCTGGGGTAGGTAGGCCAGAGGATGATTCATTACTCCTGACGGTGTCAGGAGAAACTCTCGCGTATATGAGTAAGACACATGTGCAACACCTTTGTTTCTTATTGTAGAGACGTTTCGCCTGCTCGGCAGGCTTCTTCACTCGAAGTACAGAGGAGACAACTAAAATAGTGGATAGGCAGATACGAGGTGATCAGTCTCTCAGCCTAAAAAAAAAGTAATTATGAGGTGGTGAGTCCCTGAGTCTAGGTGTGTGTCCAGCTCCATAGCGTCGATGAAAACAAAATATCAGTTGTATGTGTCCTACTCATTTACCTGTCAGTATTTGCTATCATCAGTTTAACTCTGTGATTCTCAACCAGGGATAAATTTACCCATTGGGGGTAAAAAATCATATGAATAATTTTTTTTTCTGACCCTTTATGATGGCGATAATTTTTTTGTATGGAAGTGAAGGAGGTAAATGGAGAAATACATAAGCCGAGGGGGACCTGAAGGAGACACCGTCGTGTTTCCTGACGAACTGTAATTGCAGTGTAACGTTCATTACTTTATTAAGTAAAGCCGAGTCCTGGATGAAACGTAATGAACGTTTCACTGATTAGTGTGAGGAATATCTCGGTGGATACCTACCCTGTGAGGGATACCCCTGAGGCATAACTGCGATAAGAAGTTTTCGAAACATTTCAGACGCTAAGTTGAGTCATGATGTGGAGTGAGCCTTTGGTGGCTGTTAGAGAGGAAGGTATTGATCACAGTAGTGTATTTCTCACCACCTCTACACCCGCACGTTGCATTCATTACACCAGTGGTTGTGGACCTCTCATTCACACACACACACACACACACACACACACACACACACACACACACACACACACACACACACACACACACACACACTCACACACACACTCACACTCACACTCACACTCACACACACACACTCACTCACTGAGAGTAACACCTGAGGTCTCCGCAGGTCCAGCCAAGCGCCCGGTCTCCTACCAGCTGAGTGAAACCGGTGAAAATGTGTATCGTGTAGCGTTCGTGACGACGGAAGTCGGGTCGTACGTGGTGGACGTGGCCGTGGCTGGTCAGAAGGTGCAAGGGTCACCCTTCATCGCTAAGGCGTACGACGCTGGTCTCATCCGTGTGTCTGACGTGCCCAACGGCGTGGTGGGGCAGCCATGCCAGTTCAGAGGTCAGTCACTTCCTCTTCTCTCTACCACCTTCACTCTTGTCTACACGGGTTCCTTGATCCAAGGAATTAGAGGAACCCTCAGTTGCCTTAGCTTTAACCTGTCTCCCACTGTATGACCCTCGCGGGTTTAGTGTTTTTAATTATCTACCACTTTGAGTATGTCATATACTTTGGAGTAGAGATTAATTTCCTACAATATATATATATATATATATATATATATATATATATATATATATATATATATATATATATATATGCCGTGTCGAATAGGTAAAACTTACGAAAATTTGTGTATGCCATAATTTTGCAAAAATCATTTTGAACCTAACGAAAAATATATATTTAATTTTTTGTTTATTATTAAATTATTGTAAACTTATCTAAAATATATTTAGTTGGATTAAGCTAAATTAAATTGCACTTGTTATGATAAGGTTAGGTAAGTTTTCTAAGGTTCTTTTGGTATAAAATTATTAATTTTTACACAAACATAAATAAAAAAATATATCTTTAAACGTATAAGAGAAAATTTTAGAAAGGACTTAATTTTAAGAGAGTTCTTTCTAATTGACCAGTTTTACCTATTCGGCACCACATTATATATGTGAATGAAAAATGTTGTACGAGAGTGAGTGTTGTGTTTACAGTGGACGCATCACAGGCTGGTGAGGGACAACTGGAGATCAGCATCAATGATGGTGAGGTCCCCAACCACGTGCAGGTGCTGGGTGGTGGACGCTGCCTCGTCTCCTTCACACCAGACACTGCTAAGGTCCACACCATCGACATCAAGGTGTGTCCCTATTTGGTCTCAGACCAAATAGGTCTGAGACCAGTTAGTGAAAGGCTCTTGATCTGAGAAATTAGAACTACCATCCTCAGGCGCCCTGTGCCCCTTACGGAATTAACTCTTCCCCATGAATATAATAAATAATCTTTAAAAATATTCACAATGAGCATTTTCCTCAGGTAGTTTTAGCATCAGTCTTCACAAAAATTGCAATAAACGAATGTAAACAATTTGTAACTGTTAGCACATGTAATTACCCGGCGACACTAAAGCACCGTGTATATGGTTGGTACAGTTCAATGGTGAGACAGTGCGAGGGTGTCCCTTCGTGTGTCGTGTGGCAGACACATCGCGAGTAAGTCTGACGCTGCGCCACCTGGAGCTGATCCCTGTGGGGCAACCAGCAGCCTTCAACATCTCCGTGGACGGCGGCGGCTCTGCCGAGCTGACAGTCACTGTCAGAAGTAAGCACTCTTCCCTCTGGCGTGACTTTTACTTATGGCTTTCTACTTTAAAATCTCTAGTTAAAATGTTAAATTCAGCTGATACTCTGCTTCAAGAATTTATTGAGAATGCTGTGTTTTAGAATTAACGAAGTATTGTATTGTTTACCCCATTACAGCCCCTAGCCACACCACTCTGCCCGTGCGTGTGTCTGGCAGCGTAAGAGCGGGATTTATAGCAGAGTTCAAACCAGTGGAGGTGGGCGCCCACACTATCATTGTTAACTATAATGAGTCCGCAGTCTCTGGCACTCCCTTCACTTGTAAAGTATATGACTCCTCCAAGGTGGGAGTGTCCCACCTGCCCAGAGGCGCTATTGGCAAAAGCCTTCAGTTTGTAGGTAAGACATGTATACAGTAGGTCTAATGTATGATGACATATTAACCATTTTTAAGTATATTTTGTATAAAATGAGAAATTTGTTAAATAGCAGGTTTTTGTATATTGTTATTTCTGTGTATATATGTCCTGAATTGTACATGTCTTTTTCCACATCTTTTAGTTATCACCATACCATTTTTTAATTTTATTTCTGGTTGCAGTGGACGCATCGGAGGCTGGTGAGGGTAATTTGGAGATTAGCATCAGTGCAGCTGGCAGAAACATACCCACGCAGGTTCATCCTCAAGGCTCAGCCAGGTATGTTGCCCACCTCTGCCTTACCCCGGGAGCTATGTGCTGCTTGTGTAACTAACGATACCATCGTCTCGACTGATGTATGTGGTGTTTCTGGTTGGCTTGAGGCATGATCTGTGTGACTGGAGAGCAGCTGAGGGAGGAAGTCAAATATGGTGGTTTCCAGTTGTAATTACATTGCCAGAGTATAAGCTTTCTTTGCACATGGCTGAGATGGCCTAAGTAGCACGCTCAAGTTCTGGATTTAAGGCACATGGGCAGCAGTTGGGTATCTTTATTGATGAAACGTTTCGCCTACGCAGTAGGCTTCTTCAGTCAGATACAGAGGCAGCAGTGTAGTAGTGAAATAAAGATGTAATCAGTCCTTCAATCTTGAAGAAACAGTATATGAGGTGGTCAGTGCTTCAGCCTGGAGGCTGAGGCACTGACTTTTCGCCTACTGTGTAGGAGAAACGTTTCGTCAATAAAGATACCCAACTGTTGCACACGTGTCTTAATCTTCAAGTTTTTGGTATTTTATACCATTTTCCCCACCGCTCAAGTTCTCTGGCGTAGCTTCACAATTTGTAACTCCAGACTCGGGGTTACCTAATATATAACATTTACAGGCAAATCATTTTTTTTTCTTTATAGGAGATAGTTCAGATTCTGTCAAAATTACTGAGAGTCGCCGATGTATTTTGTATAACTATTATTTTAAATAACGAGAAACTTATAATGACCCGAAGTAATTCTGTATATCTTTATCTTAAGGTTCGCTGTGTCCTTCGTCCCTCTGGAAGCAATCGACCATTCCATTAATATATCTTTCAATAAAGAGCCAGTTCAAGGATCTCCTTTCGTAGCCAAGGTACGTAGTGTTGTGTAGCCAAGGTACGTAGTGTTGTGTAGCCAAGGTACGTAGTGTTGTGTAGCCAAGGTACGTACAGTGTTGTGTAGCCAAGGTACGTACAGTGTTGTGTAGCCAAGGTACGTACAGTGTTGTGTAGCCAAGGTACGTACAGTGTTGTGTAGCCAAGGTACGTACAGTGTTGTGTAGCCAAGGTACGTACAGTGTTTTGTAGCCAAGGTACGTACAGTGTTTTGTAGCCAAGGTACGTACAGTGTTTTGTAGCCAAGGTACGTACAGTGTTTTGTAGCCAAGGTACGTACAGTGTTTTGTAGCCAAGGTACGTACAATGTTATTTAACATAAATATGCTTACAATTCCTAGGGAAAAAATATATAATTGTGAACTCTAGAAAACGAAGGATTTCCCTATTGTGCCTGTCCTGACTGTCTCTTTCTAACTTTTATTTTGCATATAGACATCTGAGTCTATTAATCTCAGAATTTCGTCTTTTTATGAGTGTCAGTTTTAAGAATATTTTTTTTTATGTGCGTGAGTGTGTGTGTATCCACGTGGCAGTGTTCAGTAAAAAAACAATGTCAAGTTTCCAGATGAGGCGACGTGTCAACACAGTGATGACAGTGCTGCCATCAACACAAGTATTACAAACTTTACACAAATAACCAGCACGTTTCGATCCGACTTAGACCTTCACAAAGTCAGTGTGATTTTGTAAATGATCCAAGTTGGACCGAAACGTCGTAGTAAGTTTTTCTCTCTCTCCTACGTGCGGATGATTTGTGTATTGTTCCAGTCACTCTCTCCACACAGGGATGCCACTCTCCCCACACTGGGATGCCACTCTCCCCACACTGGGATGCCACTCTCCCCACACTGGGATGCCACTCTCCCCACACTGGGATGCCACTCTCCCCACACTGGGATGCCACTCTCCCCACACTGGGATGCCACTCTCCCCACACTGGGATGCCACTCTCCCCACACTGGGATGCCACTCTCCCCACACAGGGATGCCACTCTCCCCACACAGGGATGCCACTCTCCCCACACAGGGATGCCACTCTCCCCACACTGGCTGCTTGACAAATAACCCAGAATCTCTTAGCATAAATAGTGGGACTGGATCCCCTTTGATTTAAAACTGATGACGCTTACGGCCGATGTCGCACGAAGACTTATGGATATGGATTGTGGAACTTACTAAGACTTATGGATATGGATTGTGGAACTTACGAAGACTTATGGATATGGATTGTGGAACTTGCAAAATACGTTCAATAATTATATTTTTTTCTGTGATGATTTATGTGAGACGAGAGTAAAGTGGATAATGAGAGTGTGAGGTGACATAAATATATTGAGAGTGCTGAATGATCACACTATTCTAGTTCTCTGAATAAAATAAAGAATTGTTTATATGACTGTATTCTTTCCTGACTCTGATCCCTTCAAATTTGTGATGAATTAATGTTGAAAGGATTCTTAATCCAAGGAATTAAAACTGTCCTTTTCCTTTGACCTAACCTAATATTTATTTCTACAAGTGCATATGTAACATATACAGACCATAGCTGACATCAGTGTCATACTGTATAGAAAACCCTTTATTATGCAGAGCATTTCGGGCAAATTAGGGCAATTTTGTCCCCAGGATGCGACCCACGCCAGTCGACTAACCCGGGTACCTGTTTTACTGCTAGGTGAACAGGGGCAGCAGGTGTCTTAAGGAAACGCGTCCTAATGGTTCCACCTGGACCGGGAGCTGAGTGCGCTAGCAATCAAGCTACTGGATACCATCTTAGATGTCAGCAGTCTGTGGTGAATGTGTTCACTGATAGATACTTGTGTATTCAACAGGTGCAAGCCGACCCCAACCGCATTGTGGTGAGTGGACAGTCTTTAGCGGCCACAGCAGTGGGAAAAACATCATTCTTCACCATCTCTAATGTCACCGGTTCTGTGGAGGATGTTGAGGTGTCTGTTGAGGGTAAGCACCTTCTTTATCATTACTAACATAAGAACAGTGAGTTAAGACCAGTGACAGCCTCCCGCTCTGAACTCTCTGATGCTTTCATCTCTCTGCTGTCATGCTTCTTGTGTTGTCACCACCTACACTCCATGTTCCTTGTGTTGTCACCACCTCCACTCCATGTTCCTTGTGTTGTCACCACCTCCACTCCATGTTCCTTGTGTTGTCACCACCTACACTCCATGTTCCTTGTGTTGTCACCACCTACACTCCATGTTCCTTGTGTTGTCACCACCTCCACTCCATGTTCCTTGTGTTGTCACCACCTACACTCCATGTTCCTTGTGTTGTCACCACCTACATTCCATGTTCCTTGTGTTGTCACCACCTCCACTCCATGTTCCTTGTGTTGTCACCACCTCCACTCCATGTTCCTTGTGTTGTCACCACCTCCACTCCATGTTCCTTGTGTTGTCACCACCTACACTCCATGTTCCTTGTGTTGTCACCACCTACATTCCATGTTCCTTGTGTTGTCACCACCTAGACTACTCGCAAAGGCTCTCTGCCTCAGGCTTCTGTTGCTTTACTGTGTACAACTGTGCAACAGAGTCATCGCATAGTTTCTATTGTTTCGATAAAGTATCATCGTGAATGACGTGTACGTCAAGGCTGGCGTACAGAGAAACGTGTTGAGTCAGGAGTGTGTCCTGCATTATTTACCTTGTCGTTTAGAGAATGTCTCGCCATGTTCATTTTGCTTTCTAGAGTATATAACAATAAACAAAAATGTGTGTTTCAAGAATTACGGCGCAGCTAAGCTTATTGTGTTCCTCAAGAACAACAGGGTACAGACTGTAGTTTAGACAGAAGTAAATATATCTAGACTGTAGTTTAAGCAGCAGTAGATATCTAGACTGTAGTTTAAGCAGCAGTAGATATCTAGACTGTAGTTTAAGCAGCAGTAGAGATATCTATACTGTAGTTTAAACAGCAGTAGAGATATCTAGACTGTAGTTTAAACAACAGTAGAGATATCTAGACTGTAGTTTAAACAACAGTAGATATATCTATACTGTAGTTTAAACAACAGTAGAGATATCTATACTGTAGTTTAAACAACAGTAGAGATATCTATACTGTAGTTTAAACAGCAGTAGAGATATCTAGACTGTAGTTTAAACAGCAGTAGAGATATCTAGACTGTAGTTTAAACAGCAGTAGAGATATCTAGACTGTAGTTTAAACAGCAGTAGAGATATCTAGACTGTAGTTTAAACAACAGTAGAGATATCTAGACTGTAGTTTAAACAGCAGTAGAGATATCTAGACTGTAGTTTAAACAACAGTAGAGATATCTATACTGTAGTTTAAACAACAGTAGAGATATCTAGACTGTAGTTTAAACAGCAGTAGAGATATCTAGACTGTAGTTTAAACAACAGTAGAGATATCTATACTGTAGTTTAAACAACAGTAGAGATATCTAGACTGTAGTTTAAACAGCAGTAGAGATATCTAGACTGTAGTTTAAACAGCAGTAGAGATATCTAGACTGTAGTTTAAGCCTCAGCTGATAACATCAATATAGAGTTCGTAAGGTGTTTTGCTGCTTTATGCTTGTACATCCATGTACAATCATGGACACGTGAATGGACCATCCTGGCCAGGTCGTCAACGTGTGAATGGACCATCCTGGCCAGGTCGTCAACGTGTGAATGGACCATCCTGGCCAGGTCGTCAATGTGTGAATGGACCATCCTGGCCAGGTCGTCAATGTGTGAATGGACCATCCTGGCCAGGTCGTCAATGTGTGAATGGACCATCCTGGCCAGGTCGTCAATGTGAATGGACCATCTGCAGGTCGTATGAATGACCATCCTGGCCAGGTCGTCAATGTGTGAATGGACCATCCTGGCCAGGTCGTCAATGTGTGAATGGACCATCCTGGCCAGGTCGTCAAGGTACAGTTGGCCACGAGGAGGACGCCGAGTTAAGGCCAGTGGTGGCACGACACCTTCTCCACGTAGTGAATATTGTTTACTACGCTGTGTTTGTTGCTTCATGTGTATCTTGTGTTTGTTGCTTCATGTGTATCTTGTGTTTGTGTTGCTTCATGTGTATCTTGTGTTTGTTGCTTCATGTGTATCTTGTGTTTGTGTTGCTTCATGTGTATCTTGTGTTTGTTGCTTCATGTGTATCTTGTTTGTTGCTTCATGTGTATCTTGTGTTTGTGTTGCTTCATGTGTATCTTGTGTTTGTGTTGCTTCATGTGTATCTTGTGTTTGTGTTGCTTCATGTGTATCTTGTGTTTGTGTTGCTTCATGTGTATCTTGTGTTTGTGTTGCTTCATGTGTATCTTGTGTTTGTGTTGCTTCATGTGTATCTTGTGTTTGTGTTGCTTCATGTGTATCTTGTGTTTGTGTTGCTTCATGTGTATCTTGTGTTTGTGTTGCTTCATGTGTATCTTGTTTGTTTGCTTCATGTGTATCTTGTTTGTTTGCTTCATGTGTATCTTGTGTTTGTGTTGCTTCATGTGTATCTTGTGTTTGTGTTGCTTCATGTGTATCTTGTGTTTGTGTTGCTTCATGTGTATCTTGTGTTTGTGTTGCTTCATGTGTATCTTGTGTTTGTGTTGCTTCATGTGTATCTTGTGTTTGTGTTGCTTCATGTGTATCTTGTGTTTGTGTTGCTTCATGTGTATCTTGTGTTTGTGTTGCTTCATGTGTATCTGTGTTTCCAGTATGATGGCTATATCACTATGGCCAAATTTGTTTTAATTTGTTTAATACATTTTATATATATTTCAGAAACAGTTTGTGCATAAAATTATATATATATATATATATATATATATATATATTACTGCATTAATGGCATTAGATCACCTCTTGAATGAATCAGTATTTATATTTGTGTTGTTTTTAAGTGTCCAGCACACACTGAAGTATGTATACAAATATGAAAGCTGGTATAATTGTCAAGTGATGAGTGTTCACTTGCCAGGTGTCACGGTAGATGTACCTGCTAGCCTCTCCTTTACTGACTTTACACTGACCTTGTCTGTATTGTCTCTTCCGTGTCTGTCTTCACTGACAAGCAACATTAAGACGAAGTATAAGAAATGACCCCCAGTATGTTCACATACCCGTCTATACACGTCAATATATCATAGTCCTGTCCATACACGTCACAGTCCTGTCCATACACGCCACAACTCAGTTACAACGAAGAGTCGTCTGGGTTTTATTTCTTTTGGTTTTATGATTTTTCATTTGTGAATAACTTTGACTCAGGACGAACACTTACTGCAATAACATGGTGACAGACACTACAATAACATCTGTGAAAGCAAGGTGACAGACACTACAATAACATCTGTGAAAGCAAGGTGACACACTATAATAACATCTGTGAAAGCAAGGTGACAGACACTACAATAACATCTGTGAAAGCAAGGTGACAGACACTACAATAACATCTGTGAAAGCAAGGTGACAGACACTACAATAACATCTGTGAAAGCAAGGTGACAGACACTACAATAACATCCGTGAAAGCAAGGTGACACACTACAATAACATCTGTGAAAGCAAGGTGACACACTACAATAACATCTGTGAAAGCAAGGTGACACACTACAATAACATCTGTGAAAGCAAGGTGACACACTACAATAACATTTGTGAAAGCAAGGTGACACTCTCGACCACCACAACCATTTTAAGGCGAATTTTTAAATCTCGCTATTAAAAAAACACACATTATGAAGCTGGGCAATAAATATAGGTGGATTGTGGGATTCTTCTCAGTGTAGAAAAAAAAAGCAGAGCTAAGAAGTACATTGAAAAGAATTTACGTGGATTTGAGGTGAGGTTGAATACCCTTCATGTTTTACGTGGATACCCTCCATGTTTTACGTGGATACCCTCCATGTTTTACGTGGATACCCTCCATGTTTTACGTGGATACCCTCCATGTTTTACGTGGATACCCTCCATGTTTTACGTGTATACCCTCCATGTTTTACGTGGATACCCTCCATGTTTTACGTGGATACCCTCCATGTTTTACGTGGATACCCTCCATGTTTTACGTGGATACCCTCCATGTTTTACGTGGATACCCTCCATGTTTTACGAGTCTCGGAGAGAGTGAACTCGAGGTAGCGACACTGGGGTGCCGATGGGTGCCATTGTTAATAAGTAGTCTTCTCCTGGCTGATCACGGACTCCGAATTTTTAAATTATCTTCTTGATAGTTGCCAGTGGATAAATCCAAGTACACTCTCAAGGCCATATTTTAGTGTATAGCTTTGGAAGCTGTCTCCCCAGTTGTCTCCCCAGGAGTGTTCCCCAGTTGTCTCCCCAGGAGTGTTCCCCAGTTGTCTCCCCAGGAGTGTTCCCCAGTTGTGTTCCCAGGTGTATTCCAGGGACTCAAGTTCGAGGGACCTGACGCATTCCAGATAATTCAGATGTTTGAACTGATGCAGACATTGTAAGATCTCAGGTGTTTGAACTGATGCAGACATTGTAAGATCTCAGGTGTTTGAACTGAAGCAGACATTGTAAGATCTCAGGTGTTTGAACTGATGCAGACATTGTAAGATCTCAGGTGTTTGAACTGATGCAGACATTGTAAGATCTCAGGTGTTTGAACTGATGCAGACACAGCTTGAATCACAGTGACTGTAACACAGCTTGAATCAGTGTAACACAGCTTGAATCACAGTGTAACACAGCTTGAATCAGTGTAACACAGCTTGAATCAGTGACTGTAACACAGCTTGAATCAGTGACTGTAACACAGCTTGAATCACAGTGACTGTAACACAGCTTGAATCACAGTGACTGCAACACAGCTTGAATCACAGTGACTGCAACACAGCTTGAATCACAGTGACTGCAACACAGCTTGAATCACAGTGACTGCAACACAGCTTGAATCACAATGACTGCAACACAGCTTGAATCACAGTGACTGCAACACAGCTTGAATCAGTTATTGCAACACAGCTTGAATCAGTGATTGCAACACAGCTTGAATCAGTTATTGCAACACAGCTTGAATCAGTGACTGCAACACAGCTTGAATCAGTGACTGCAACACAGCTTGACTCAGTGATTGCTACACAGCTTGAATCAGTGTTTGCAACACAGCTTGAATCACAGTGACTGCAACACAGCTTGAATCACAGTGACTGCAACACAGCTTGAATCACAGTGACTGCAACACAGCTTGAATCAGTGACTGCAACACAGCTTGAATCACAGTGACTGTAACACAGCTTGAATCAGTGACTGTAACACAGCTTGAATCACAGTGACTGTAACACAGCTTGAATCACAGTGACTGTAACACAGTTTGAATCACAGTGACTGCCAGTTGAATCAGTGACTGACACAGTCTTGAATCACAGTGATTGCAACACAGCTTGAATCACAGTGACTGTAACACAGCTTGAATCAGTGACTGTAACACAGCTTGAATCAGTGACTGTAACACAGCTTGAATCAGTGACTGTAACACAGCTTGAATCAGTGACTGTAACACAGCTTGAATCAGTGACTGTAACACAGCTTGAATCAGTGACTGTAACACAGCTTGAATCAGTGATTGTAACACAGGTTGAATCACAGTGACTGTAACACAGCTTGAATCACAGTGACTGTAACACAGCTTGAATCACAGTGACTGTAACACAGCTTGAATCACAGTGACTGCAACACAGCTTGAATCACAGTGACTGCAACACAGCTTGAATCACAGTGACTGTAACACAGCTTGAATCACAGTGACTGTAACACAGCTTGAATCAGTGACTGCAACACAGCTTGAATCAGTGATTGCAACACAGCTTGAATCACAGTGACTGTAACACAGCTTGAATCAGTGACTGTAACACAGCTTGAATCACAGTGATTGCAACACAGCTTGAATCAGTGACTGTAACACAGCTTGAATCACAGTGACTGTAACACAGCTTGAATCAGTGTAACACAGCTTGAATCACAGTGAGTGTAACACAGCTTGAATCACAGTGACTGTAACACAGCTTGAATCAGTGACTGTAACACAGCTTGAATCAGTGACTGTAACACAGCTTGAATCACAGTGACTGTAACACAGCTTGAATCACAGTGACTGCAACACAGCTTGAATCACAGTGACTGCAACACAGCTTGAATCACAGTGACTGTAACACAGCTTGAATCACAGTGACTGTAACACAGCTTGAATCAGTGACTGCAACACAGCTTGAATCACAGTGATTGCAACACAGCTTGAATCACAGTGACTGTAACACAGCTTGAATCAGTGACTGTAACACAGCTTGAATCAGTGATTGCAACACAGCTTGAATCAGTGACTGTAACACAGCTTGAATCAGTGTAACACAGCTTGAATCAGTGTAACACAGCTTGAATCAGTGTAACACAGCTTGAATCACAGTGACTGTAACACAGCTTGAATCACAGTGACTGTAACACAGCTTGAATCACAGTGACTGTAACACAGCTTGAATCAGTGACTGTAACACAGCTTGAATCAGTGACTGTAACACAGCTTGAATCAGTGACTGTAACACAGCTTGAATCACAGTGACTATAACACAGCTTGAATCACAGTGACTGTAACACAGCTTGAATCAGTGAGTGTAACACAGCTTGAATCACAGTGACTGTAACACAGCTTGAATCACAGTGTAACACAGCTTGAATCACAGTGACTGTAACACAGCTTGAATCAGTGACTGTAACACAGCTTGAATCACAGTGACTGTAACACAGCTTGAATCAGTGTAACACAGCTTGAATCACAGTGACTGTAACACAGCTTGAATCACAGTGACTGTAACACAGCTTGAATCACAGTGAGTGTAACACAGCTTGAATCAGTGACTGTAACACAGCTTGAATCACAGTGACTGTAACACAGCTTGAATCACAGTGACTGTAACACAGCTTGAATAATTCATGAAGTAAGATAACCAGGCGACGTCAAAATATGAGAAACAATCACTGTGAAAAACATAGTGAACTTAGCACTTACGCTTCTACATTCACCTCTTGAACCTCTTAACAATTACCTTGGCATCTAATGACCAGCATCCACACCAGATTTATGCGCTCTCTGAATCAACCTGTCTTGCTGCATCCTTTCTACATGACCAAACCGTTTCAGCAACAAGCATTCTTGCGCTTATATTGTCTGTCACTAACCTCCTTCCTGCATGTAGCACACACACACGCACACACACACTATCGACAAGTGCCCTTGACATCCACTACCTCACACAACAGACCAAGTAATAATGAGTAATAACATTATCATCTCAGAGAAATTAAGTTATTTAATATTTAACCTTCCTTTGTTATTTAATACCCATTGTGATATAACCATCCATTATATACTGAACATAGTCATTATAATTTTAAAAATAAAAAAGAATATATATATAAGAAAAGTATTGGTATCGGCCGAAAATTAGGTGTCGGTATCTTCTTAATGTTAGGTGTCTTAATATTAGGTAGCTTAGGTACCTCACTTTCCCCTCAGTATACCTCACTTTCCCCTCAGTATACCTCACTTTCCCCTCAGTATACCTCACTTTCCCCTCAGTATACCTCACTTTCCCCTCAGTATACCTCACTTTCCCCTCAGTATACCTCACTTTCCCCTCAGTATACCTCACTTTCCCCTCAGTATACCTCACTTTCCCCTCAGTATACCTCACTTTCCCCTCAGTATACCTCACTTTCCCCTCAGTATACCTCACTTTCCCTCAGTATACCTCACTTTCCCCTCAGTATACCTCACTTTCCCCTCAGTATACCTCACTTTCCCCTCAGTATACCTCACTTTCCCCTCAGTATACTTCACTTTCCCCTCAGTATACTCACTTTCCCCTCAGTCACTTTCCCCTCAGTATACCTCACTTTCCCTCAGTATAGTCACTTTCCCCTCAGTATACCTCACTTTCCCCTCAGTATACCTCACTTTCCCCTCAGTATACCTCACTTTCCCCTCAGTATACCTCACTTTCCCCTCAGTATACCTCACTTTCCCCTCAGTATACCTCACTTTCCCCTCAGTATACCTCACTTTCCCCTCAGTATAACTCACTTTCCTCTCAGTATTCCTCACTTTCCCCTCAGTATTCCTCACTTTCCCCTCAGTATACCTCACTTTCCCCTCAGTATACCTCACTTTCCCCTCAGTATACCTCACTTTTCCCTCAGTATACCTCACTTTCCCCTCAGTATACCTCACTTTCCCCTCAGTATACCTCACTTTCCCCTCAGTATACCTCACTTTCCCCTCAGTATACCTCACTTTCCCTCAGTATACCTCACTTTCCCCTCAGTATACCTCACTTTCCCTCAGTATACCTCACTTTCCCCTCAGTATACCTCACTTTCCCCTCAGTATACCTCACTTTCCCCTCAGTATACCTCACTTTCCCCTCAGTATACCTCACTTTCCCCTCAGTATACCTCACTTTCCCCTCAGTATACCTCACTTTCCCCTCAGTATACCTCACTTTCCCCTCAGTATACCTCACTTTCTCCTAAGTATACCTCACTTTCCCCTCAGTATACCTCACTTTCCCCTCAGTATACCTCACTTTCCCCTCAGTATACCTCACTTTCCCTCAGTATACCTCACTTTCCCCTCAGTATTCCTCACTTTCCCCTCAGTATACCTCACTTTCCCCTCAGTATACCTCACTTTCCCCTCAGTATTCCTCACTTTCCCTCAGTATACCTCACTTTCCCTCAGTATACCTCACTTTCCCCTCAGTATACCTCACTTTCCCTAAGTATACCTCACTTTCCCCTCAGTATACCTCACTTTCCCTCAGTATACCTCACTTTCCCTCAGTATACCTCACTTTCCCCTCAGTATACCTCACTTTCCCTCAGTATACCTCACTTTCCCTCAGTATACCTCACTTTCCCCTCAGTATACCTCACTTTCTCCTAAGTATACCTCACTTTCCCTAGTATACCTCACTTTCCCCTCAGTATACCTCACTTTCCCCTCAGTATACCTCACTTTCCCCTCAGTATACCTCATTCCTCTAGTCTACTCGGTAATTCACTTCATTTTTCATAGACATCCACAGACACGTTCTGTTTACATTCACTTCCTCTCTACTCCTTCCCATGTGACTTTAAATCTTTTATTCCCTAATTTTTTCATGTCTTCGTCTTGGTGTTTTCAGTGTTTGCTTTCATCTTTCTGTTTTAGCACAGCCTTCCCATCCCACAGTCAAGTAAAGGAGCGTCTCGTCTGACTCCAAACATAGTGTGTCATCAGCAAACATCAGAACACAGTGTTATCATGAGCAAACATCAGAACACAGTGTTGTCATGAGCAAACATCAGAACACAGTGTTGTCATGAGCAAACATCAGAACACAGTGTTATCATGAGCAAACATCAGAACACAGTGTTGTCATGAGCAAACATCAGAACACAGTGTTGTCATGAGCAAACATCAGAACAGTGTTGTCATTGGCAAACGTCTGTGGCTACTCCCTCATTTTATCTGATTTATATAAAGAGCGCACGTCTTGCCCAGTCTAGCACTTGCTGGTACAATCTCGTGTCTCACGAAATCGTAATGACACGATTGCAAACAAACCATACCACGGGTGGGTTCGAACCCGCGTCAGAGAGTCTCAAAACTCCAGACCGTCGCGTAAGCCACTGGGCCAGTGGCTTACGCGACGGTCTGGTGTTGAACTCTCTGACCGCGGTTCACCACCGTGTATGGTTGTTTAATCTCATGTGTTAAGACAAAACTACAGTGACATATCGCACCGCTCCACCTGGGTCTGCCTCTCATAACCTTTCACAGTTCTCAACACTGTAGTAATTATTCCATAAATCTGCAATGTCTGCCATTACTGTTGTGGTCCAACACCATCATAAGTCGTCTTCCACATCTGTAACAACACAGTGCAACTTTTCCTTATCTGTATACATCTCACTTTTACGCTTCAGTACAAACAACTGGGCCAAACATGCTCCCACATGAGGCCTGGTCACAGACCTGGCCGCGGGGGCGTTGATCCCCGGAACTCTCTCCAGGTAAACTCCAGGTAAACATGACTCTAGGTTCATCCTCTGCAGTCATGCTTTCTCCTTCCCTGGCTATTTTCTTTCAATTCCTGGCTACTTTCTTCCCCTCCCTCCCCCCTTTCCACACACACTGTTAGGCTAATAAACTTAGCGACTAGGTGTTAAAACCTTGTCTAGGGACTTATGCTAAATATAAAAAATGCATCAGCCTAGGGCCAAGCTTGTTACTAAACATAAAACGGTAAACAAGTGGTGGTCAACACTTTATTACACTTGAGGTTGATTACCAGGAAGGACAAATAAACATAATGTGCAAAAATATATGTAACACAATATACAACACACAAAAAATTACCATACACCAGTAAACTTTGGCAGGTTCCCGGCGCCGCTAAGTGTAACCATTCTGCACTTTCCACTAAGCACACAGCCCCACATAAATACCAGGGCCTTGTCCAATGCTAACAACAACGTAAGATTACAACAACAACAAAATTCCTCAAACTTACACAAAATACTACACACCAGTAACAACCTGGTTGATCAGGTCCTGATCCACCGCGAGGCCTGGTCACGGACCGGGCCACGGGGGGCGTTGACTCCCAAAAACCTCTCCAGGTGTACACTACTTAACCAAACTCCATGACACCACCACCTAACCACTGCCTTCACACACACACACACACACACACACACACATACACCTACACACACACACACCTACATACACACACACCTACATACACACACACACATGCACACACACACACACCTTGAGTTATATATCTTCTATAATACAAGTTTCGTCTTCAGAATCTTTCACATATAATATTTATTCTCTGGTAAATTAGTGTAATGTTTGTTAGTTGCATCTTAAGTCATATTTTAATCAACTGACTTGGACTAATACCGTGTTCTTCCTCTCGGTTTTATACATACATGTATACAGTACATAAATATACAGTGCATGTATATAATTCCAGTATAAATTTTGCAACCAGGAAGTTCTTCATTTCTGTATATTAAACAGAAGAATTATTTCTGAGGTCATTTTCTGCTGTTTCTGTTCAGTTTCCTATTGTGTTTCCTCACACGTGTGTTTCCTTTTCAGGACGAGGCAGAAAACACCAACGAGCTTACTAATAGTACTAACCCTTGTTTGTAGCACGTAACCTAGCCTGGGCACGGGTGTGTGCAGGGAGGCAGGGCCTTCACTCCACAGGAAGGCCTCTTGCATGCTTTTGTTTCTCGCACCTGCTACACTAAATATACCCGGTCAGCATGATATAAACCCGCTATTTATAAGACTACACCTTAGTGATGGTGATGGTGGTGACTTCTATGCAACGTGTGCAGTGTTCATGATGACACCGCGTCATGAGCGTGTGCTATGTTCATAACACCTCGCGTCATGAGCGTGTGCAGTGTTCATAGCACCTCGCGTCATGAGCGTGTGCAGTGTTCATAACACCTGGCGTCATGAGCGTGTGTTATGTTCATAACACCTCGCGTCATGAGCGTGTGCTATGTTCATAACACCTCGCGTCATGAGCGTGTGCAGTGTTCATAGCACCTCGCGTCATGAGCGTGTGCAGTGTTCATAGCACCTCGCGTCATGAGCGTGTGCAGTGTTCATAACACCTGGCGTCATGAGCGTGCAGTGTTCATAACACCTGGCGTCATGAGCGTGCAGTGTTCATAACACCTGGCGTCATGAGCGTGTGCAGTGTTCATAACACCTGGCGTCATGAGCGTGTGCAGTGTTCATAACACCTGGCGTCATGAGCGTGTGCAGTGTTCATAACACCTGGCGTCATGAGCGTGTGCAGTGTTCATAACACCTGGCGTCATGAGCGTGTGCAGTGTTGATGACGAAGACACCTCTGGTGTTGCTACACGACTCACCACACGCCACCCTCGGTGCGACTTCATCCCCCATTGACTTTTTATTTCAGACTCTGGACGTGAGTACGACGCAGAGAGACTTCAAGTTCGCTGATACGTCAGACTTTTCTCTTCTCTTCCTTTTCATTGATTGACATAAGTTAAGCTTTCTATGACAAGCATTAGTTACCTAAAATTTGATATCGAAACGACCATTGACCCTGTATGAGCCTGAAGTGACAGTGTTGACCTAACATGTGGCATCCATCATCTTCCTCCTAAGCTAACATTAACTGGTCCCTCTCTGGGCGACTGCCTCCAGCCGTTCTTGCAGTCGCTTCTCTCTCCAGCCAGTGTTCCATCGCCTCTCCATCTTACAATCCTTAGCAGGAAAAATAACCATGTTGCTAGCTATCATAATTACATCCCAGCCTTCTCCCATTCCTGCTTTATCCACGATCCTCATACCCATAATGAAAGCTGAGTGAAGTTGTCATTCATCCTGACAAGACTGCCTGTTTACCTGTGTTGATAATCTGCTAGCGCCCTTGCCACTCTCACCTGTATCCTCACCTGCTCCTGTATCCTCATCCTCCCTCTCCTGCCCTGGGCACTCGTGCCCACCACCTACCCCGGCGTAGTATAGGGCCTCACTAACTAGGCCGCGTCTGTATAGGCCCCAATGGACTTCCGGTGGCGGCGCAGGTCCGTGACAACGGTGACCACACCTTCAGAGTGGAGTTCGCACCGCGAAGTGCTGGTGAACACAGAATCCACGTAGCGTACAGCGGCGAGGCCATCCCAGGTTCCCCCTTCAGTTGTAAAGTGTACGATGTGTCAGCCATCAAGGTGCGGCCAGTTGAACGTGGCATGGTGGCAAAGCCTGTCACCTTCCTTGGTGAGTTGCTCTTCAACACCCGCCTTACTATCCATATGTTGCACGTGTTTAAATTTAAATTTGGTTAATATGCTTCCGCATATTTATTAAGTAACGAGTAATGTTATTTGCACAGTTTTTATAAAGTCATGTCGTAAGAATTATGAGGTCATTAAAAGCAGTAACACTGCAGTGAACATTGCTCTGAGTCATTATTTGTATTCCTCACAGTGGAGACGAATAACGCTGGTCCGGGTAACCTGGAGGTGACTGTCAACAACGGGCAGGTCCCTACCAGTGCCCAGGCTCAGGGCAATCACGTCTACGCTATCTCCTTCACACCCAAGGAAGCCAAGCCACACGTAGTAGAACTTAAGTTCAATGGGGAGAACGTGCCAGGCTCCCCTTTCTCGTGTGAGGTGGTGGACGTGTCACGAGTCACTGTGGCTGGCACTGGCCTGGAGAAGGTTCCTGTCGACCAGCCAGCCACCTTCACTGTCGACTCTCAGGTCAGCAGTCTCAACCCTAGTTTACTGTTGTATTAAGTAGGTATACTAAATATCATTAAGCCATATGAAAATACATTCTTGAGATTTATTCTTTGTGAAATTCTTTTTTGTTAATACATTACTCTGTTGATAACTCCAATAACAAATCAACTTGTGGTGAATTGTGTTATTTATTAGGTGGTATATACACTCAGCACGAGTGGCACTGCCCAGTACTGTGCTTGAAGTGATATATTAGCTCAGAATATGTGTAGCACTCTCCAGCAGTGCAAATAACAACTAATTGATCTGTTGGATGAAATGACGCAAGATAAGAAATTATGAGAACCAAGACAAGTTGCAGATTAGATTAGATTTTGCCACCGAAGTGGCTAGTTTATTGTGCACCCCATATCCATCCTGTGGACGGTAGCGCAAGAGCATATCCATCCTGTGGACGGTAGCGCAAGAGCATATCCATCCTGTGGACGGTAGCGCAAGAGCATATCCATCCTGTGGACGGTAGCGCAAGAGCATATCCATCCTGTGGACGGTAGCGCAAGAGCATATCCATCCTGTGGACGGTAGCGCAAGAGCATATCCATCCTGTGGACGGTAGCGCAAGAGCATATCCATCCTGTGGACGGTAGCGCAAGAGTATATGGATACACAAAAGGCCTAGGCACTAGGCCCCAAAAAGGTTAACAATTGTATATTTGGATTTATATCTACATTTCACTTATCTGTTACAAGCAAATTTAGGAAATTTGCTTAATATAACGTATCTTATTTTCATTAATAAGATATAGGTTATTATACTGTCTATCTATATTCCTCAATAAGTGGACAATTAAGCACATAGTGTTCAAGACAGTGACCATATTCCTGATCACATAATTTGCATTTAGTTTGATCATCATCTGTTGCAGAGAATGTTTTTGTTATAACGTTTCGCTGTGTTAAGTTTTTTCAAGTCATGCGGAGGTTCCCGTTAACATGCATTTGTTGCCCTGGAATGTAAGTTGGAAATAGAAGAGTAGTGTGGTGGTCACTTGATTCAGAATCATTGAAGTGTGGAAGTGGTAGGTTAGGTTGCTGGGATGATGGTGCTAGTAGAGTAACTGAAGTTCATGTACTGGTCAAAGCTAAGTTTAGAATATTGCCTTATCATGAGTCAGTAAGTGTCAGTAAGTGGCATTATTCAGTGATGTTTTGTGTGCTAAAGACCCTCTGCTTCTAATCATTTTCTTTCCCTTCCTTGATAATGAGTGTGCCACCGTTATATGCTGTGTGTGTGTTGTTATTAACTCATTCGTTGGGGAGCACTAAACTCCTAGGGGTCGTACAGCGTCTGAAAAAAATAAGAGGGATTCAGGTTCGATGCAAGGAAGGGAAGCACAGGTGCACTTTCTTAGATCGAGAGCCTCTTTCCAGCATCAAGGAACCTCCCTTGAGGGGCCATAAGGTGTAAGTGTCTTAGACGACACGCATCGTTGTTGTTAGTTCTGCAAACATTTATTGCTCTTGTATTATGGTATATAAATTATGGAAAGTCTTTCCCATAAATTCTCTCACATCCAACGCAGGAAATGGTTCAGACTCTGGTACTGGTGTTATTCCTACTGTTGTGTTCTGATATAGTGATATCTCGTAAGGGTTTTGCAGTGATGATTACAACATTGGTGGCACATTCTTCAGCGCCTGTAACTACATCAGCAGTGGCTGGAGAACAGGTATGGTGATACTCACAGTGTGTAGGTAAAGACACACATGCGTAGTTCACGACCTTTGTTGACGAAACGTTTTGCCACGAGTGCCAAAACGTTTCCTCCGTAAATGTATTGAACTGTGTGTGTGTACTCACCTAGTTGTGGTTGCAGGGGTCGAGTGATAACTCCTGGCCCCTGCGGGGCCAGGAGCTGTGTGTGTATATCTACACTAGACTGAAGAATGACACGTTTGTCAGATTCTTCATCTTCTTTGGTCATGGAAAGTATTTTTGGGTTGGTGTTCAGTTTTAGTGTGAAGGAGAGTAGCGGGGTGAAGATGGCACCAGTGATGCCTTATTCTACTTCCAGTTATGCGAGGCTGCAGATTCTCTAGGGCTGAGTCTAGGCTCTTAAGAGGCTGAAGATTCTCTAGGGCTGAGTCTAGGCTCTTAAGAGGCTGAAGATTCTCTAGGGCTGAGTCTAGGCTCTTAAGAGGCTTCAAATCATAACTTCCTGTTAAATCTTCCTGTTGTTATGAGAGAAGAAATATGCAAGGTCCTTCTTGTTGATTGATTTATGGTAAACTTTTGAATTAAAGTTGGTGCTCTTGTTTTATGACCTGATTGTCCAGAAACTGGAGAAAGTTGTCCCCTTCTTCTATTGTAACTTAGGTAGAAAGTTCAACTAAGTTTAAGCTGATGTTATAGTTCTCAAGACTGAAATGTCTAGGCATAATTATGAAGACCTTGTCCAGTAAAAGTCATCACGTGATGATTGAGGGGAGATGCAGTTCTACCTTCCAAGAACTCCATGTAGAAGTTAGCTGGGTTAGAACCTAAAGGTGATCCCTTAAAAGAAGAAGAATTTAAATTTATACAAAGTATAGAGAGGTCTATAAAACTGGATAGAGTAGTAGTAGTTCTATATCTAGTCTCATCTTCCTTCACGGTGCCCCGTGGCCTGGTGGCTAAAGCTCTCGCTTCACACGGTGAGCGTCCGGGTTCGATTCCCGGTGAGGGTAGAAACATTGGGCGTGTTTCTTTACACTGGTTGTCTTATGTTCCCCATCAGTAAAATGGGTACCTGGGTGTTAGTGGACTGGTGTGGGTCGCATCCTGGGACAAAACTGACCTAATTTGCGGGAAATGCTCAGCATAACAAGGGGCTTTCTATATAGTAGTATGTCATTGATGTCAGCTATGACTGTATACCTTGTACATGTAGAAATAAAGATATTATTATTATTATTCATGGTGATGCAATAACTTGGTTTGTAGGAACTAGTAAAAATGTATTAACGTTGAGGCTGGCTAATTGTTTTGCTTTTTACGTTGATGTTTTTATTATTGTTGAGTGATCATCATAATGGTGGAGGTGAGCATTGCTAATGGTGCCTAATAATTTGCATACCACCTCCCGTTTCTGGAAATGTATGATAAAACGTTTTATTGTATTTCGACAATTCCGAGGTTTACAACACGTTCTGATATTCACCATTTTTTAGATATTGTACGTAAATCAACACACTTTTTTTATTGAAACCGTGCTGTGGTTCGTACGTCAGTTTGCGTGCGGCCTGCAGTAACAGCCTGGTTGATCAGACCACCATGAGGCCTGGTCTCAGACCGGGCCGCGGGGGCGTTGACCCCCGAAACCCTCTCCAGGTAAACTCCCATTTTATTTTAAAAGTAAACCAAATCGTATAACTAGAAGGTTATCATTTACTCATTCATTAATTTCTTCTCTGGTCGTGAGAGGAAGAGTTGTTCATAAGTGTTCAGAACGTACAGTGTTGAACATCTGGAAGAGTTGTTCATAAGTGTTCAGAACGTACAGTGTTGAACATCTGGAAGAGTTGTTCATAAGTGTTCAGAACGTAGTGTTGAACATCTGGAAGAGTTGTTCGTAAGTGTTCAGAACGTAGTGTTGAACATCTGGAAGAGTTGTTCGTAAGTGTTCAGAACGTAGTGTTGAACATCTGGAAGAGTTGTTCGTAAGTGTTCAGAACGTACAGTGTTGAACATCTGGAAGAGTTGTTCGTAAGTGTTCAGAACGTACAGTGTTGAACATCTGGAAGAGTTGTTCGTAAGTGTTCAGAACGTAGTGTTGAACATCTGGAAGAGTTGTTCGTAAGTGTTCAGAACGTAGTGTTGAACATCTGGAAGAGTTGTTCGTAAGTGTTCAGAACGTAGTGTGAACATCTGGAAGAGTTGTTCGTGGTTCAGAACGTACGTGTGAACATCTGGAAGAGTTGTTCGTAAGTGTTCAGAACGTAGTGTTGAACATCTGGAAGAGTTGTTCGTAAGTGTTCAGAACGTAGTGTTGAACATCTGGAAGAGTTGTTCGTAAGTGTTCAGAACGTACAGTGTTGAACATCTGGAAGAGTTGTTCGTAAGTGTTCAGAACGTAGTGTTGAACATCTGGAAGAGTTGTTCATAAGTGTTCAGAACGTACAGTGTTGAACATCTGGAAGAGTTGTTCGTAAGTGTTCAGAACGTAGTGTTGAACATCTGGAAGAGTTGTTCGTAAGTGTTCAGAACGTAGTGTTGAACATCTGGAAGAGTTGTTCATAAGTGTTCAGAACGTAGTGTTGAACATCTGGAAGAGTTGTTCGTAAGTGTTCAGAACGTAGTGTTGAACATCTGGAAGAGTTGTTCGTAAGTGTTCAGAACGTAGTGTTGAACATCTGGAAGAGTTGTTCGTAAGTGTTCAGAACGTAGTGTTGAACATCTGGAAGAGTTGTTCGTAAGTGTTCAGAACGTAGTGTTGAACATCTGGAAGAGTTGTTCGTAAGTGTTCAGAACGTACAGTGTTGAACATCTGGAAGAGTTGTTCGTAAGTGTTCAGAACGTAGTGTTGAACATCTGGAAGAGTTGTTCGTAAGTGTTCAGAACGTAGTGTTGAACATCTGGAAGAGTTGTTCGTAAGTGTTCAGAACGTAGTGTTGAACATCTGGAAGAGTTGTTCGTAAGTGTTCAGAACGTAGTGTTGAACATCTGGAAGAGTTGTTCGTAAGTGTTCAGAACGTAGTGTTGAACATCTGGAAGAGTTGTTCGTAAGTGTTCAGAACGTAGTGTTGAACATCTGGAAGAGTTGTTCGTAAGTGTTCAGAACGTAGTGTTGAACATCTGGAAGAGTTGTTCGTAAGTGTTCAGAACGTAGTGTTGAACATCTGGAAGAGTTGTTCGTAAGTGTTCAGAACGTAGTGTTGAACATCTGGAAGAGTTGTTCGTAAGTGTTCAGAACGTACAGTGTTGAACATCTGGAAGAGGACTGTGGCAACATTAGTGACATCTGCAACGCACACTTCATCCAGGGAAGTGGACAGGGGTCAGAGGATGTTCAGAAGCTGCGGATATTAGCACACAATACCAGTGAACACAGCTTGTTCCGCTAAATTAGGTTTGTTCTGCAACTAGCAGTCATTGTAGATCATGATGACATATGTCAAGGACAGTATATATATGGAAAAAGGCTAAGAGGTCAGTAGACTACAAGCTGTTAACACTGCTAGGCTATGGCTAAGCTATGACCATATTTGTTAAGGCGTAGCATTTTCATCCAGATTGTCACACGCTCATTTCTGTCCGGTCTAGGAGAGCAAAAAAAAAAAAGTTAGTATTCTCGCTTAGCTGAGGTTTACTTAACATATATTAGTGTACATTTACTTATAATTAACCAACGATAACGAAACAAAAAATTCAAAGTTAGTGTCTCCGTTGTAAAGCGTGCGTTTTCTCCCGAAGCCTAGAAAAATGGAATATGGGTTTTGGTGATTGTTTGCATGGAGAACTCAGTCGTAAGAAACAGTGTGGGCAGACACGACCGCCCACTAGAACACCGTCTTAGACTGTCCACAATGTAACCATGTAAAGTCATGTCCAGACACACTGTACCAGACCAGGAGGTCCCAACTCCAGACCATGACTACAGGATCTTGTACTGGGTGTGGGATCTCAGTAGGTGTTCTGGTCGTGTATTAAGAAACAGGAAAATAGGAAAAAATACAGACTTGCGCAGTGAACCTGAGGCGGAAGTTTGTTTAAATGTCAACAGTTTATAAAGTCACTGTCACAACTCACTGAGTGGAGTAGCAACACTGTTATCAGTGGTGGAGCACCTACAGTGGAGCACCAACAGTGGAATATCAACACTGGAACACCAACACTGGAGATACAACACTGGATCACCAACAGTGTAGCAACAACACAGGATTACAAACAGTGTAGCAACAACACTGGATTACTAACAGTGGAGCTACAACACTGGATTACTAACAGTGGAGCTACAACACTGGATTACTAGCAGTGGAGCTACAACAACACTGGGTTACTAGCAGTGGAGCTACAACAACACTGGATTAGTAGCAGTGGAGCTACAACAACACTGGATTACTAACAGTGGAGCTACAACAACACTGGGTTACTAACAGTGGAGCTACAACAACACTGGATTACTAACAGTGGAGCTACAACAACAATGGATTACTAACAGTGGAGCTACAACAACACTGGATTACTAACAGTGGAGCTACAACAACACTGGATTACTAACAGTGGAGCTACAACAACACTGGATTACTAACAGTGGAGCTACAACAACACTGGATTACTAACAGTGGAGCTACAACAACACTGGATTACTAACAGTGGAGCTACAACAACACTGGATTACTAACAGTGGAGCTACAACAACACTGGATTACTAACAGTGGAGCTACAACAACAATGGATTACTAGCAGTGGAGCTACAACACTGGATTACTAACACTGGAGGTACAACAACACTGGATTACTAACATGAGGTACAACAACACTGGATTACTAACATGGAGGTACAACAACACTGGATTACTAACACTGGAGGTACAACAACATGGATTACTAACATTGCTGTGAGACAAAATGGTAACGAGCTACAACACTGGATTACTAACATGGAGCTACAACAACTTGGATTACTAACACTGGAGCTAAAAACACTGGATTACTAACACTGGAGCTACAACAACACTGGATTACTAACAGTGGGCTACAACAACACTGGATTACTAACACTGGAGCTACAACAACACTGGATTACTAACACTGGAGCTACAACAACACTGGATTACTAACACTGGAGCTACAACAACACTGGATTACTAACACTGGAGCTACAACAACACTGGATTACTAACACTGAGCTACAACAACACTGGATTACTAACACTGGAGCTACAACAACACTGGATTACTAACACTGGATTCAACAACACTGGATTACTTACTGAGCTACAACAACACTGGATTACTAACAGTGGAGCCAACACTGGATTACTAACACTGAGTACAACAACACTGGATTACTAACACTGAGCTACAACAACACTGGATTACTAACACTGAGCTACAACACTGGATTACTAACACTGATACAACAACACTGGATTACTAACATGAGTACAACAACACTGGATTACTAACATGAGTACAACAACACTGGTTACTAACACTGGAGTACAACAACACTGGATTACTAACACTGGAGTACAACAACACTGGATTACTAACACTGGAGTACAACAACACTGGATTACTAACACTGAGGTACAACAACACTGATTACAACACTGGACAACAAACACTAATAACTGGACTTTCAACCTGGCTTCAATTGGGGTACACCACGGAAACTAACACTGAGGTCAACAGAGGATGACCAAACGGATCAACAACATGAAATAAATACATTGGAGGTACAACAACCAGTTATAAACCGAGTAACAAGGACGTGGAGCTACAACAACACTGGATTACTAACAGTGGAGCTACAACAACACTGGATTACTAACAGTGGAGCTACAACAACACTGGATTACTAACAGTGGAGCTACAACAACACTGGATTACTAACAGTGGAGCTACAACAACACTGGATTACTAACAGTGGAGCTACAACAACACTGGATTACTAACAGTGGAGCTACAACAACACTGGATTACTAACAGTGGAGCTACAACAACACTGGATTACTAACAGTGGAGCTACAACAACACTGGATTACTAACATGGAGCTACAACAACACTGGATTACTAACAGTGGAGCTACAACAACAATGGATTACTAACAGTGGAGCTACAACAACACTGGATTACTAACATGGAGCTACAACAACACTGGATTACTAACAGTGGAGCTACAACAACACTGGATTACTAACAGTGGAGCTACAACAACACTGGATTACTAACAGTGGAGCTACAACAACACTGGATTACTAACAGTGGAGCTCAACAACACTGGATTACTAACAGTGAGCTACAACAACACTGGATTACTAACAGTGGAGCTACAACAACACTGGATTACTAACAGTGGAGCTACAACAACACTGGATTACTAACAGTGGAGCTACAACAACACTGGATTACTAACAGTGGAGCTACAACAACACTGGATTACTAACAGTGGAGCTACAACAACATGGATTACTAACAGTGGAGCTACAACAACATGGATTACTAACAGTGGAGCTACAACAACACTGGATTACTAACAGTGGAGCTACAACAACACTGGATTACTAACAGTGGAGCTACAACAACACTGGATTACTAACAGTGGAGCTACAACAACACTGGATTACTAACAGTGGAGCTACAACAACACTGGATTACTAACAGTGGAGTACAACAACACTGGATTACTAACAGTGGAGCTACAACAACACTGGATTACTAACAGTGGAGCTACAACAACAATGGATTACTAACAGTGGAGCTACAACAACAATGGATTACTAACAGTGGAGCTACAACAACAATGGATTACTAACAGTGGAGCTACAAAAACACTGGATTACTAACACGATCTACAACAACAATGGATTTCTAACACTGGATTACTAACACTGGATCTACAACAACACTGGATTACTAACACTGGAGCTACAACAACACTGGATTACTAACACTGGAGTTACAACAACACTGGATTACTAACACTGGAGCTACAACAACACTGGATTACTAACACTGGAGGTACAACAACACTGGATTACTAACACTGGAGGTACAACAACACTGGATTACTAACACTGGAGGTACAACAACACTGGATTACTAACACTGGAGGTACAACAACACTGGATTACTAACACTGGAGGTACAACAACAATGGATTACTAAACTGGAGCTACAACAACACTGGATTACTAACACTGGAGCTACAACACTGGATTACTAACACTGGAGGCTACAACAACACTGGATTACTAACACTGGAGCTACAACAACACTGGATTACTAACACTGGAGCTACAACAACACTGGATTACTAACACTGGAGGTACAACAACACTGGATTACTAACACTGGAGGTACAACAACACTGGATTACTAACACTGGAGGTACAACAACACTGGATTACTAACACTGGAGGTACAACAACACTGGATTACTAACACTGGAGGTACAACAACACTGGATTACTAACACTGGAGCTACAAAAACACTGGATTACTAACACTGGAGTACAACAACACTGGATTACTAACACTGGAGGTACAACAACACTGGATTACTAACACTGGAGTACAACAACACTGGATTACTAACACTGGAGGTACAACAACACTGGATTACTAACACTGGAGGTACAACAACACTGGATTACTAACACTGGAGGTACAACAACACTGGATTACTAACACTGGAGGTACAACAACACTGGATTACTAACACTGGAGCTACAACACTGGATTACTAACACTGGAGGTACAACAACACTGGATTACTAACACTGGAGGTACAACAACACTGGATTACTAACACTGGAGGTACAACAACACTGGATTACTAACACTGGAGGTACAACAACACTGGATTACTAACACTGGAAAAAAAATTGACATGTGCCTAGGACAAAATGGTAACTGGAGCTACAACACTGGATTACTAACACTGGAGCTACAACAACTCTGGATTACTAACACTGGAGCTACAACAACACTGGATTACTAACACTGGAGCTACAACAACACTGGATTACTAACAGTGGAGCTACAACAACACTGGATTACTAACACTGGAGCTACAACAACACTGGATTACTAACACTGGAGCTACAACAACACTGGATTACTAACACTGGAGCTACAACAACACTGGATTACTAACACTGGAGCTACAACAACACTGGATTACTAACACTGGAGCTACAACAACACTGGATTACTAACACTGGAGCTACAACAACACTGGATTACTAACACTGGATCTACAACAACACTGGATTACTTACACTGGAGCTACAACAACACTGGATTACTAACAGTGGAGCTACAACAACACTGGATTACTAACACTGGAGCTACAACAACACTGGATTACTTACACTGGAGCTACAACAACACTGGATTACTAACACTGGAGCTACAACAACACTGGATTACTAACAGTGGAGCTACAACAACACTGGATTACTAACACTGGAGCTACAACAACACTGGATTACTAACACTGGATCTACAACAACACTGGATTACTAACAGTGGAGCTACAACAACACTGGATTACTAACAGTGGAGCTACAACAACACTGGATTACTAACACTGGAGCTACAACAACACTGGATTACTAACACTGGAGCTACAACAACACTGGATTACTAACACTGGAGCTACAACAACACTGGATTACTAACACTGGAGCTACAACAACACTGGATTAACAACACTGGACAACAAGTACACTCAAGGATGAAACTGGTCGACCTTTTTAGTGGTCCATCCTGAGCCTTCATCAAGTTTGTTGGTTGATAGCTTGACCAGCAGGAAGACGGTGAAAGTCAGCATTAGTAAGGTCAAGGCAGTGAGAGATGAGACCGCAAAGGTCAGATCAAGTCAAGTCTAATGAATATTAAAACATTTGACAGTGTAATGTGAGAGGTAATCATGTAAACAAAGCCCAGGTGTGGATCAAGACCGATTTAACAAGACAGCGACTGTGACTCAGTTGAAGACAAGCTTCAACTTCCAGTGTCTTCTTTCAATCTGATACATTGTCCTCTTCCATCCCGGCGCAAAAAGAAAAAAATCATTGGTGGTCTTGAGGGTCAGGGTTGCTCCGAAAGGCTGAGTTCTTGCTCTTGTGTCTCTGAAACACACTTCCCACTTTCTTAACTCTCGCCTACACTCTTCAAACCCTCTTGATCCCATAAAGAGGACTATTAATCACTGCATTGCTGACGGTTATTCTGTAAAACGTTTCCGTTTTACAGAATAACCGTAGGGCCATTCGCCAGATCCGGCTTGTTATCTGGCCCGCTGTTACGTCTAGCAATATAAAAACAAATCAGTCGGAAACGATCCATTTTAAATGTGTGAGGTATTTGTGGGGTATTTGATACGAGCGCCAAGACTAGACGACGCAGTCATGGCTTGCATGACCTTTCCATGACCTTGCTCTGTATGTCACTTGTTTTCCTCGCTAAGCGGGTTTAATGAAAAGTACATCACTCTAGCTTGTACTGCTCGCGGAAGAGCATGCTACTGTAATCTACTTGTGATATTTCTGCTCGTGTGTTATGCCAGTTTGTAGTGAGTTTGGTACCTGTTGATCGACATCCTGTGCACGTTATTACGGAAATAAGTATCGACAAAAAGAGGAAGGTGCACCACAATACTGAGTACTCCGTGAAGAATGAACCTCTAAAGAGTTGTAGTTTTGTACCAGTGTGTATGTGGAACAAAACTACATGATTAACTTTAAAAGAAAGTATAGGTGTGCTCAAGGAAAGTTTAGGGGTGCTCAGAGAAAGTGGCAGTGCTCTAAAAAAAAAAGTATAGAGGCTCAAAAACCTCGACTTGAATAGCCATTTCTAGATATAGTTGGCTTGCATATGAAGTCACTTTTCTGCCGCAAAAATAAATAACGTGTGATGGTTGTTCGAATGCAAAAGAAGCAAAAAAAATCTTGAGGCAGTTTTCAGCTCAGGATATTAGTTGTCAGTTACGTGGTTGTATACGCTCGCCCATAACAACAAATCCTTATCTCAAGTAAAATTCACAAAACTACCCATGGTTGACCCCACCTCTGTTGTATGTGCAGACAAACATTTCGAGTAGGGTGTTAATGCGAACTATTGTGAAACGTGTTGAAAATATCTGAGTTGTATCGTGGCCATTGCTGCAAAAGTGGTCAGTTACAATCATATTAAAATATTAAACCACAGGTAACTTGTAACAGCTGTAAGAATATGAATGTGAACACACGGATGTGAGATGGATCAGTTTGGGAAATATCTTGAAAAATGTTGTGTGGGAACTGAAAAGTTTAGTTAGTTTAATATCTTTATTATGCACCCCATACCCATCCTGTGGGTGGTAGTCAAAAGATTAGAGGTACATAATGGGTCCAGGGATTGGGCCCCAAAGTTATGATAGCTGAACAAGTTACAAAGCTAATGAACTCACAAGTTATAAAAGTAATGAATTATGTAAGTAAGTTTACTTACTTACGTTTATACATAGTTACAATCATGAACAAATTATAAAGTAATGAGCAATTCACACGTCCAGACCCGGTCACAACTGTAGAAAACAGAGATTGGTTTACATCTGGCCAGAAGACAAGAGGATTGTGACTCCCCACAGTTGAATAATGCGCAATGCCTCTGATTTCTGTAGTTTCCGCTGATATCATGGGCCACATAAAGGAACTGCCCTCAACACTGCAAGGTAAGGGCCATTTGAACATAATTTGTATTTCGGTATCAAGGCATTTACCACGCAATTGTCTTTTATTTTATCTCTGCAGTTACGATATGAGCAGTTTAACCATTTCCCAGCTGTGCCGAATTTTCTTGCTCATTCCATGACTTCAGATCGGCCAAATGTTATTTGCATTTGGTTTATCACCTCTCGTGTGAAGCCTGGAAAGCCCCATATTGCCTCCTCTAGCTTATTGATTTGTATTGTGATTCATTGCTTTTCAAATCCTACATACCCCTAAAAACAACTGTATCTTAAGATGCTTGCCTGTCGCATATACTGCCAAATGTTCTGATCTTGATAAATGGCCTCACATCTTTCACTACCTTAACATTAATAATAATAATAATAATAATAATAATAATAATAATACTGGTTTACGGCGGCAACATAATAATACTTCAGGAATTACTGATACATCGTCGATTTTCATTTCCAATTTGTGCCATTCGCAGTAATATGACTTTTATGTCTGATATCAACAAGTGTTTTTAAGTGTGTTAAAGCAGTATTTGTTATAATTGATGATAGTATTTGCGAATTGTATATACGATATAGAGATGCTGATAGAATATAGGAAAAAACATTTGGAGCAACGATGTTGTGAATGAAAATGCAGATGGTGGTTCTCTGAAACTTCTAATAGTTAAATTTAGTTGGAGGTAAATCCCCGGCACAGGTGGAAATGTTGGGCATGTTTCCTTCCACCTGCTGCCCCTGTTCACCCAGCAGTACTTATGTACCTGAGTGTTAGTAGACTGACTGTTGTAGGTCGCATCCTGGGGTGGTGGTAGGATACCATAGATAGGGCTGGGCTTTGAAATGAGCCGAGGTATGATAACAGCCTATAAAATTTATTTCTTAAAAAAAAAAAAAAGTAATTAGAAGGCAATTGAAGTAGACTGTGGCGGGTGGAACTGGAATAGGTTTCATGGGAGGGCGGCAGCCTGGTGGGAGTTATTGCTGTGAACTATGAATCTCTACCGCCCACACGATGGTCATGCCGTGCATAATAAAGATATTAAAAAAACTAACTGTGAATCGACTTGAGGACAAAAGTACTGTCGGGTGTCAGGAGTATGAGTTAAAATGTCAGTAGTAGTAATATAGGACGGGGGCGTCAGACGGCTTGTCAGCGGAATATTGAGTAATAAGCCAGAAAAAGGCCTCCGTCATATGACCAGAAGCTCCAGTGGCAGGAAACAACTGTCCTCCTTCCTGACGAATCTTACCTAACCTAACCTGTCAGCGGATGTAGAAGTGGTGTAGATTGCGGTCGTGAGGATCAGTGTGGCAGTGTTACGAGGGGCTACTGACGCAGTAGTGAATACTCATAACCTAGTGGAGCTACTGACGCAGTAGTGAATACTCATAACCTAGTGGAGCTACTGACGCAGTAGTGAATACTCATAACCTAGTGGGGCTACTGACGCAGTAGTGAATACTCATAACCTAGTGGAGCTACTGACGCAGTAGTGAATACTCATAACCTAGTGGGGCTACTGACGCAGTAGTGAATACTCATTACCTAGTGTAGAAAGGCGACTTTTTTTAGTATCACTAAAAAAAAAGCATATTTTTGTTTTACATAAGAGACTGCAGGGAAAAAGACATTTGCCAAAAGTAATAATTTATATGGACTCAGATGTAAAGTTAATATATTTGAGAATCAGATGTAAAGTTAACATGTTAGGGAATCAGGTGTAAAATTAAAGGGTGTGTTGTATATAAGTAAGTAAGTTTATTCAGGTATACACAAATACAGTTACATAGATTATCATACATAGCAGCATATGTGTAGAGAACCTAGGATAACCCAAAAAAAGGTCAGACAGAGTGACTTATTTCCATTGGGGTCCTTGTTGTGCAGGCGAGCGTGGATCAGCTAGAAGTGAAGGTGCTGTCACCGTTGAGAGTGAGTCTGGAGCCTCGCGTCTCTACCAACGACGAAGGCAAACTGCTGGTCGAGTACACCCCGACGGAAGTTGGTTAGTAGAGCACACTCTTCTCTATAAATTTTAAAGAGGTGGACGGGTAAGCCAGTGGAAGGCTTCGGTCAGATGACCAAAAACTCCAGTGATGGGTCATATGACTTAAGACCCGCGTCAGAAAACACTTGTTCTGTTTCCTGACGAATCTTGCTTAACCTAACTCTTCTCCAATTATGTTTATTTTACTTTATATTGTCATTGCACGTGTTTATCATATCAAAAATTATTTTTTATAGCTCATATATGAACAATACAGGCATTTCAAGAGTGGAATATTAATTTTGTCAATAGCCCAACACTAGACACTGCACAATCCAAGAAAAGTATCCCCCATATTCCATAAACTCAGACCCTTCTGTTTCAATGCACACAAAAAAGTAGGGTACTAGTTTTACAAAGTGTGGGTCTGCCCATGTGCGTCCCCTGGAACTGGTTGTTGAAGGAGGTAAGAGGAGCCCTGGACATAAGTAAATGTATCTTGTGCCAAGGGTAAACAACCAGACTGAGAGGTAAGAAGCTTCGACCTGGTCTCACTTTGCCCTCCGGAATCTTTGCGTCATTATGTACTGAAATGCGATAAAAAAATTAATGAATTCAGAGACAACTCACTCAGAAATGTTCAAGAAATGTCAAAGTATTTTGTTCACAGTGGCATATTATCAACCATTCTTGAAAAATACTCTGACTTGCCCTCTGTAAATACAGACGCATATCCACTTAAACTTTGTTTTTACAAGTATACTTTGCTATAATATACCTGGACCTGGAGGTAGTGTTTTGTAATATTTTTGTAACCTAATTTATATTGCATAAATAACTCTACGGTTGTAACCAGATATAGATATGTAAATAGTTCATTACCACTGTAATTTGTTCAGCAATCAAAACTTTGCGGCCCCATTATGTACCTCCGTTATCTTTTGACTGCCCCCCCCAAGCAATGGGTATGGGGTGCATAATAAAAATATTAAACTAACTAAAACTAACTCCGGAAACGTTCCAACGTACTTCTAATTCCAGCCTGTCTCTAGTTTTTAACAAAAGATTTTGGCCAGTGTACTGAAGTTGAGTATGTAGTTCTATGGACTAGTTGAGATATTAAAGTTACATATTGACCAGTCAACAATGCATATATATTCATCCCCAGCCTTTGTTTTATTTAGCATCTAGAACCTTTGAGGTTATTGACGTATATGGATAGAGTAATGCTATACATGTTGCTTTGCGAAGATCTGTGCTTGTGGTTTCCCCTTGATGGTAATGAAGGGCCCTCGATCCAAGATATTTGAACTATTCTTCCCTTTCTCGAATCAAACTTATGTCATTAACTACCCACCCTCCCCCACACGTCATTTCCTAGGCGTTGTGTGACTATTAACAGATATGTGACTATAACCCCCCAAAAAAAAAAAAAAAATTGCTCGTGGTGTCAAGTTTTATAGCATTTATGTATAATGTGTATTTAATTAATATCTCTTGTAACTCGCTCGAGCGTTCTGTCCCAATATGAAACAAACCTAGTATATAATAATAATAATAATAATAATAATAATAATAATCTTTAGGCACAATTTTTTTCTCTGTGGCTTTTTGTTCCTCTTGAAGACGCTGAGAAAGCTTTATTCTTTCATGACTTTATATGTAGTTAACCTGTGTTGGTGTGTTGCAGGTGACCACAGCGTTGAGGTGCGGGTAGCGGGCATGCTGGTGCCCGGCTCGCCCTTCCTGGTCAAAGCCTACGACGCTACCAAGGTCAGGGTCACTGAAGTAGCCACCGGTATCGTAGCCAAGCCCGTCTACTTCTCCAGTGAGTGCTTGTTTTAACACCATCCAGCGTCTAGCTTCTCATTTATCTTTTCTGTTAATGTTTTTATAATCGATATCTGAGTTTCTTATAATTTTTAATATTATATAGGAAAAAGTAGCATTAATGGTACTGATAACATAATTTCTAAGGGAAATTTTAACTTCTAACATGGCTCTGTATCTTGTGTGCTCCCCGCCTGTGTTTGTGTCACAGTCGACGCGTCCCAAGCTGGCGCAGGTAACCTGGAGATCATCGTGTCTGTGAACGGCCGCAACGTTCCTAATTACGTGCAGTCTGAAGGTCACGCAAGGTTCCGCGTTAATTTCAAGCCAAAGGAGGCCGCCGTGCACACACTCTCCGTCAAGTTCAATGGCTTACCTGTACCAGGTAAGTCAACTCCCCCCTGTGTACACGTTAACCACACCTGGGAAGGGTAGAGGTGTGCTGGCGCCACACGGGTTCCTCATTCCCAGTTTGTTAAATTATTAATTAGATCACCGAACCGTTTATTAGTTTTTAAGAAATATTAGTCAAGAGAAATTAATCTTGAGAAAGAAAAAAATGAGAGGGTAGAACAGCAGTGGTACACTAGAGGTATCTTTTGTGTGTGTGAGTGTACAAGATATGTGAATTAAATTCTCTCAAAATGCTCACCTAATCACATGGTTTAATGGCTAGCTGATTTACGTCTCGCAAGTACAGCAGCCTCGCACAAGTAACAAGTCTCTCACAACCAACATTATCTCGCACACCCATACAACCTCACAAATTCTGTGTGAATTTCTCGCATAAGGTTTGCAGATTTCTCGATTGACGTTATTTAGGTTAGGTTAATGTAGTTTGGACGGTCGTCTACTAATAAAAGTTAACCATTTATGCGAAGTAGCCAGTAAACAAAATGTAAAGGTGATGAAAATTTCTGAGGCGCGAGCACAAAACAGGACCCACCTTGCAATAACAGGGACCCACCTTGCAATAACAGGGACCCACCTTGCAATAACAGGGAGCCACCTTGCAATAACAGGGAGCCACCTTGCAATAACAGGGACCCACCTTGCAATAACAGGGACCCACCTTGCAATAACAGGGAGCCACCTTGCAATAACATGGAGCCACCTTGCAATAACAGGGAGCCACCTTGCAATAACAGGGAGCCACCTTGCAATAACAGGGAGCCACCTTGCAATAACAGGGACCCACCTTGCAATAACAGGGAGCCACCTTGCAATAACAGGGAGCCACCTTGCAATAACAGGGACCCACCTTGCAATAAAAAAAATCTACGTTAGATCATCACTGTTTAACTAAGGCTCGTTAAACAGTCATCCATTTAACTGTCTTGGCAACAGTGACGTACTGTTATTAAGAGAACGGACTGCACCTTCAAGTAGTGTAGCCTCACACACTAGTGTAGCCTCACACACTAGTAGTGTAGCCTCACACACTAGTAGTGTAGCCTCACACTAGTAGTGTAGCCTCACACACTAGTAGTGTAGCCTCACACATACAGGTAACGTAGCCTCACACTAGTAGTGTAGCCTCACACTAGTAGTGTAGCCTCACACTAGTAGTGTAGCCTCACACATACAGGTAACGTAGCCTCACACTAGTAGTGTAGCCTCACACACTAGTAGTGTAGCCTCACACACTAGTAGTGTAGCCTCACACTAGTAGTGTAGCCTCACACACTAGTAGTGTAGCCTCACACACTAGTAGTGTAGCCTCACACATACAGGTAACGTAGCCTCACACTTTCAGGTAGCTTATACCTGGAAAGAGTTTCGGGGGTCAACGCCCCCGCGGCCTGGTCTGTGACCAGGCCTCGTGGTGGATCAGGGCCTGATCAAGCAGGCTGTTACTATTGGCCTCGTAGCCTCTCACCCTTCCCTGCAATTGTGGTTTCACGAGTGTTGTATCTGATACAGTACCTACTGACGCTGCTTATCAGCTTATCAGGTTGTGCTATCAATTATGGATTTTGTTGTGTAATAACTTCTCTTCATCTAGGTCGTAATTATTCCTGAGGTTTTTTTTTATTAAATAAGTTTCCCTTTTATGTATCGCTTCCTCGTTTACAAATGTCTGGTGTGGTGTCAGACTTCTCTATAATGTTTATATATTAGTTGTTTTGAACTTGACAGTAAGTAATATTTTACATATTTTTAAAATCTTATGAAAAGTACATGGAAATCTAAGTGATTGGGAACTTTGACTTTAAAATATTGGATTTTTAGTCTGAATATTTTAATTTTAGTGGGAAGCAGGGAATAGTCCGAAAATTGTAAAGCTGCTTAATTTTAATCAAAACTTGTTACAACTGTAATTTTATTGATAATGTTGATTAGCATAGCCACTACGGCAGACTTATTAGCAGGGGTTATTAAGCTGATGAAAACTATATATACCCCATGCGCAGAAATAAATGCGTATAAATGCAATCAAATAGCCATACTGGCAGGCCATGTCGGCTTTAATTCCGAGCAACCGAAAACTATTCTGGGCGTCAGAGAATGACGATAGTAAACTACCTGACCATGTATGGTAGCACCCCATTGCCACCCAACATTTGTTTGAAGGGAGGGCAACATTTCACCAGCATAAAGGCATTCACCTTCCTCCCCTCTCCCCACTTGAAGGGTGAGCAGGGAGGGAATCATCAAGAGCACGGCACAGTCAGTGATATACAGATATGAAAAGTACCTTTATCATGGAGCTGTGGGTTTACTGTGGCCTCAACACTGATGGCCTGGCTATCACAGGTGTCGTGTTGTTGTCTCAACACTAGTAGCACTGTGCACGCCTCCCCTCCCCAACACACACATTATTGAGAGCATTCATGATTCAGTTCGCCAGCGGAGGTGGATGTGTTGAGTGCTAACGCGGAACCTTGTGACGGAAGCTCTAATTTACCTTTGGTTATTATAAAATAGACTAATGGTCACAGGCCCAATGAGGCTCATAGACCAGACCGTATTGGTCACAGTCTAGTGTGCTGAAAAATGTTCCAGCTATCTCAGACCAACATCTCGGAATAATGTATATTCTCTCGATCCGTTTATGCCAGCTTACTAGCCACTAACGTTTTTCTCTAATTGAAGATAGAAATGCAGTAATGGCGTTATTTAGAAGATTTATTTTAAAAAGGGTGAAGGAATTTCGCATATTGTAAGATGCGGAAGACATGTCAGTGAACTCACGCGACAGAAAATAATGCCAGAGCATCAGGAAGTAGTGAACATGTTCAAGAAAATGATTCGCAGGAAGTCCCTGAACGACCTGACGTTAGCTCAGTGTAAGTTGTGTGAGGATGGCAGAGATGTTAGAAGAAAACGGAATCTTGGGAAGGATTTCTGAGAGACGAGTCACATTTCAGTTAATGAGAGGGAGAAACTGAATAAGATCTCAACGTGTGCACTTACCGATTTGTATTAGCTAGCTGGTTTGTGTTTGCAGGGATGGAGAATAAGCTGCTGTGTGTATGTTTGGTTGGGTGTGGGGGAGAAGGCGGTATAGAGAGCGTACTCACCTTGAATTTGTAGGGGTCTGATCATCACTCCTTACTACCAACGACCACCTAGCCGTCAAGATACCACCTGACTATAGCTGCTCTATGGTGTTTGCCTCCACCACTTCATTTAGCTTGTTTTATGTCCTCAGCATCCACATCCCAGTAGTGCATCTGCGTCTTGAGCTGCCATATATCCCTTCGCTCCTTCCTTCTCCAACAGTCTCTCAGCATCTTTGTCTAAGCTGAATATTAAACATGTTATAATGTCTTTTCAGACCCTCATCGCGAACCTTTGAATTTTCTAGTTCATGTATTTGATCAGGTGCGTATTACATGTTAAGATAAGATTTGTTCGGATTTTTAACCCGGACGGTTAGCCACCCAGAATAACCCAAGTAAGTCAGTGTGTTATCGAGGACTGTCTTGTCCCCCAGGATACGACCCTCATCAGTCGACTAACACCCCAATGGAAATAAGTCACTTTGACTTTTTTGTTATCCCAGGTTATCTACACATATGCTGCTATGTATGATAATCTATGTAACTGTATTTGTGTATACCTGAATAAACTTACTTACTAGGGACAGCAGGTGTAGGGAAACGTCCAGTGTCCACCCATGCCGTGGATTGAACCACGGACACTCAGTGTGAGAGGAGAGCGTTGCCTACCGAGCCACCCAGCGCTTCATACTTCCACATGAACCTGATATTCCTGGAGTAAAAAAAACAAACTTTTAAATGATCATTAAAGTTCCTAGAAGCAGTTATTAAGCTAACTAGGATGCGTCTCTCTCTCTCTCTTTCTGTCTCTCTCTCTCTGTCTCTCTCTCTCTCTGTCTCTCTCTCTGTCTCTCTCTCTGTCTCTCTCTCTGTCTCTCTCTGTCTCTCTCTGTCTCTCTGTCTCTCTCTGTCTGTCTCTCTCTGTCTGTCTCTGTCTCTCTCTCTCTGTCTCTCTCTGTCTGTCTCTGTCTCTCTCTCTCTGTCTCTCTCTCTTCTGTGTGTCTGTCTCTCTCTCTCTGTCTCTCTCTGTGTCTCTGTCTCTCTCTGGCTCTGTCTCTCTCTCTCTCTCTCTCTCTCTCTCTCTCTCTCTCTCTCGTTCGTTCGTTCGTTCGTTCGTTACTATTTTACATTTAATATTAGTGAATTCGGTTTGCTTGACCATGTGCAGCCTTTTAAAGTCTTGGAGTCTCTCCAGTGAATATCATCCCCATTATTTGTTGCGTCCTTAGCAAACAGTGATACATACAAGGTACAGTATCTGCCAGTATGTCATTTACGTTTATCAGGAGCAGCAAGGGCTCAAACACTGACCCCACAAAGGACTGCACTTTTAACCTTGACAACTCTCGTATTTCTTCCTTGAACTCACTCCCTTCCAAACAGGCGTCACGTGTGGTCGAACAAAGGCCTGGTAGGTGGCATCCCTACACTTACACCTGCATCGCGATAGCACATATAAATTGAAGACAGATTTACTTAATCTAAGATAAACCGTAATAGATCAAATAACATTTCACACAATCACAAAGGGCACCGTAAACCTGTGTGGCCGGGTATTTGTGGTTTACACGCTAACTACTGCAGCCTTTTAAGTATTAGTTTAGGTAAAGGTTGGTGGAACAGCTTAGTTTTGTGTATAGTGAACAATAGTTGTGGAGTTTTTTTCACTAGTGGAATTAGGAATGTGTTAGCATTTGAATATTGCAATTACCTGTGTACTCTTACCCTCCTTGTATACTGACAGGGTCGCCTTTCAAGTGTCGTGTGAGTGACAGCAGCCAGGTAGTGATATCTGGTGCGGGACTCAAGATGTCCTCTCTGGCTCGACCTGCAGTTATCACAATAGATCCTCGAAGTGCTGATGTCACAGACTGTGTTGTCCAGGTCAGTAGACTTCGCCCTCTCGCGTATAAGCTATGCACTGTTGTGCTCTTCTTGTTGCCTCATGTCATACATAGTCTGGACCTAGGAATATATTGTGAGGTTAATCTATATAGATTTAGTATTCAATATTTATAAGCTAGTGTTCTTTCTCCTTTCTTTACATAGCTTGCAATTTTTGTTTCCTTTTAAAATGCAGTATGGTTGTTGTGGTAAACTTGAGTGTTTGGTGCAGGTGACGTCGCCGTCTGGGGCGCACGTGCCGGTCAAGCTGAGTGGTGAGCTGCCTAATAAGCTGACAGCAGAGTTCCAACCCCTGGAGGTGGGTCCCCACACCATTAACGTCATCATGGACGGTGAGAGCGTCGGTGGTTCACCCTTCACCTGCAACATCTATGACGTCACCAAGGTCCAGGTTATCAGCCTGGACCACACCAAAGTGAGTTGAAATCAGCATAATGCTGATTTCAGTAGTACAATATTTATGGGGCAGCGCCAAACCCTACGTAGGGATTGCACAGCTCCTGAGGAAATGGGAAGTTTTCAGGTTCGACCTAAGGAAGGGGAGGTATTACGAACACACACAAATAGAAGGCTTGTTTACTACATTTGCAGTGGGCATCAAAACAGCAATGTAGGCAGGTATCATGCTGAGTTCACTCACTGCTATTGGTTCATAAACTCATACGAGATCAGTATATGTAATCAGCCATAGCTAGTGAGAGACTGTCCTTCAAGAGGGTAAGTATAATGTCAGGTACTCTAGAAGTCAACCTCTCATTCTGATTGGTTGACATTTAAACTGACAACCATTCACAGCACAGTTGGGAGCCCCAACAGCTGTACAGCTATAATTGTTGACTTGGCTGATTATAGAGGAAATGCAAGAAGTGGTTGTGTGATATACGCCGAATAAATATAACTTGGTGCATGCTTCAGGAGGGAAGGTCCAGTTCCATGAAGAAAAAAAATATCATCAAGGAACCTCACTTAAAAGAGCCTAATAATGTACTTGCCTGGCTATACTTACCACCTAACTGTGGTAAAGAGGGTAGACTTTCAGCTCTTAGTCTTGCCCTGTATCTAACCATGACTACTATCAGTCCTGACCTTGTGGGCCCTGTCATACTTATTCTCAAAACTGTATAGTCTGAATTTCATTACTTTTTCTTTAAGCCATTCTGCTTTCTGATCGCTCTGAGGGTGAAGAAATATTTCCTTGCATCCCTGTAGCATATTTATTTTGCATTATATTAATCATCCATCTCCCTCTTACAACCCACTCTCCCTGCATCCTACAATAACCTGCAGCGCTGTATGACCCCTGTGGTTTAGCGCTTCTATTTGATTATAATAATAATTTTGCATTATATTTGTCTTTTCGTTCACATTTCCCACCTCCCAGTCTTCTACCCACCCCTTTAAAATGCTTAAAGTATCTCGTATTCCATCATGTTTCCTGTTAGCAGGGGCTCCTGCCCTGTTGTGTAGCCTGTGGCGTGCAGCTCGTTGTGGAACGCACTTTAACTGTTTACCCACAACTTTAGCTTTTTTTTGACAGGGTTTATATAATTATTCTGTGGTTGCAGGTAAACCGACCGGTGACATTCACGGTGGACGCGTCTCAGGCTGGGGAGGGGACCCTGGAGCTGGTGGTGACTACAGCCAAGGCCTCAGTCAGGGCTGAGGTGGCCGCCAGGTCTCGTGGTCTTTATGACGTTACCTTCACTCCACATGAGCCCATCCCACACTTCGTTAACATCACCTTCAACGAAGAGGATGTTCTGGGTCAGTATATGTAATAATTAATGTAATTAGAGGAATATTTGATACTTAAATGATCTTTAAAAGTCACTTTCCATGTAACATATATCACAGCTGAGTGTTTGGTCACAGTATTGTTCTTGCTACTGAAGGTTCACCCTTCAAGTGTGATGTCCGGGAGCTGGAGCCTCGTGAGGTGCGCCATCTGCAGCGCAAGGAGAGTCAGATGGTGACAGCAAAGGGAGATGGACTCAAGCAGGTGAGACACAGAACAAGCAAGTTGAAATATTTGCCTAGAAACATCACGGGACATGCAAATTAGTGGTTAAATATAAGGCTCACAACTGAATAGACCTGGGTTCAATTCTCGTGCGAGATGAAGCGTATAAACAAATCTCTTCACCTGCTGTCTATATTTACCAAATAGTAAATTGGTCTTCGTGTGTCGTTAAATTGTGGCTGATGTCATCCTAGGAAAGACCCAATTAGAAATGTAATTATTAAATTAACAGGGATGCGATATACCCATAAGGGTCATAGTGTCAGGGGAATGGAAAATGAGTAATCAAGGTTGATTCAAGAGGGTCGCTCCAGTTTCTTGGATCAAGACCTATCATATTTTAAATGATATAAATACCAACAATTGATCATTAAGATACATGTGCAACACTATGAACCTTTTTGAGGAGAGGTTTAGCTTGCGCTTGAGCATTCATCAGTCATATACAGAATTGAATTACTGTCCTGGAAACATCAGCCTTGATGCAAGAGGAAACACTTGGTCAGTAAAGATTGCAAGTGTTGCGCTTGTCTTATACTGTTTGTATATTACTGATGAATTAGACACGTCCAACATCTGGGAAACCTTACTTGTAGATATTTCGCCATCTAATGGCTTTATCAATACATTACATGGACATATTATGAAGACAGTAGACATAACACAGTGGAAAATGAGGCAATCAGTCCCTCAGCCTAGGGAGATGATGAGCACGGTACTCGTCACTTGCTCATAGGCTGAGGGACTGATTCTCTCATCTTCCACTGTCTGTTGTATACATTTCTACTGTCTTATATGTAATGTATTGATAGTCAGTGGATGGCGAAACATCTACAAGTAAAGATGTTGCACATGTGACTATACTATACTATTTAACTCTTGTTATACAACTACTTGGCTTAGTTTTGTTACACTGAGTTCAAGTAACATCCATGGTAAGTCATTTACTGTAACACGACCCCATTCTTTGAGACAGACTTGTGAGTAAACGTGTGTGTGTGTCACAGGTGGTGACTGGCAGCACTGCGTCCTTCACGGTGGACACCAAGGGTCTGGATGGTGAGCTGGACATTCGTGTCACAGGCCCTGATGGTGGACAGGTCCCAGCCAGGCTGGTCAAACTACGCAGCGGCCTCCATCGTGCTGAGTACCGCGCAGAGCAGGTGAGCCCCTTCACAAAAGCTATGATGGGATGGCAAACACGACACTCAGGGATATGAGACGAGATGAAGGATTAAGACACATGTGCAACATCTGGGTATCCTTATTGTAGACGTTTCGCCCTCCAGTGGCTTTATCAATACAAATTCAAGGATATATAATTGATGTAGTCAGTTCCTCAGCCTTTTGTATACAATAGTTCTACTATCTTCCAATTAAGTCCTTGAATTTGTATTGATAAAGCCACTGGAGGGCGAAACGTCAACAATAAAGATACCCAGATGTTGCACGTGTCTAATTCTTCTTGTCGATACTGTATGCCATACATGTACATGGAAGACAACACTCAAGAGATAATACCGTATACTGGAGTGTTTATTTTTATCTTGAGTATTTTATGTCTATTGTAGTGTTGTGTTTACGTTAACTGGAGTTTGTTTACTGTAGTGGAGTGTTTGTGTGGACAGGTTGGGTCGTACAGCGTGGCAGTGTTGCATCAAGGGACGCCCATCAACGGTACTCCATACACTGTTGAAGCAGCTGACCCTCGTAGAGTTAACCTACAGCCTGCAGGAGAATGCTTCTCTGCACAGGAGTGTGCTCTCAAGGTGGACGCATCAGGTCAGTAACACACTGCATTTATTAATCTGTATAAAGTGCTAAACCGATGTGGGTCATTCAGCACAGCGTGGTGGTGGCTCGATCCTCTGTCGGTTAATTTTGAGACACTACTTAACAAATATTAGTAACATTGCCAAAACCTGAGCACTGGCGGAATAAAAGTAAGTGGTGTGATTCTGAACTACTGATTTTGACTTTATTGACCTTGTATAATAATAATGATCTTTTGATATCTGATTCTAAATATGAATTTTGTACATGTTGACTGAAATAGGAACTTTTATTTTTTTTAGTTTGATATCTTTTGTGGGGAATTGAGAGACTACCTGTATGGACTTCACCGCCACTTACAAACACGTAATCTCAATGGGAGGTGACCGTCTATTATTATTTTACCGTAGTCACTCTCGCGAGTTGTGAGAAATTTTGACCCTGGTCAACGTTTAAAGGGGTCCCTTCGATATTCTCACATTAGCCCCACTCCACTCTGGACCAGTTTTTATATATTAATATAGGCTCGCACTAATACGTACGATACAATAAGGTTTATGGACTGTATAGAGGATTTGACTGATTTAGAGTAGAAAGAAGAGGAGAGAACACACAATTAAGTTAACATGACCATCACTCACCCATTAACAGCATCATGGATGTCCATTGTAGATCGTTGACCTAGCTAAGGTACATATACCTATTATAACAATCCTATCGGCCGATAACAGACTGCTACAAAAAGCAAGTACTTAGCTGTAGGTGAGGGAGTCATCTGCTTTGTTGGTGTTCCCTCGCGTCGGTCTCGTGGTCTTTGCACGGTAGTGATTATACTCCCGGCAAAGACGATGGTGGTGGAGTTGTGGTCCCGATATAGAAGTATTGACTTCCTGACACCTCTACAATTCTCGGGACAGAATCGGAGGTCAACATATGATCGTTATGTTGCTGAAAACACTGCCCACATTCTCCCTCGTGATTAACATCACCAAATCTTCAAGTTTCACGCCAATTTATGTTTCACTGGTTTATTGCTTTATTAATGTTCACTTTATTAAATTTCAACGTCGATGTGTCGAGATGAAATGTTAACCCGTTACCATTCAATGTGTCAACATGGCGCCCCGGCTGGCGTACCCTCAACCGTCGGCAACACTGATTTTTTCTCTCCTCAATTCCTTATAAAGATGATTCACTGGACTTTATCGTCCCGCCAAATATCGATATTGATTTCACCACCTCTTCCTTTACGAAAGAACCCAGAATCAGGGTTTCGACTGTACCAAGTCGAACAATCACGTCACCTGAGCCATGGTTACCATGGTTAGGCCTACCGGCGTCACTCGCTATTTCTCAATTTACCACCCGATTACAGTAGTTCCTGGACTTAATGTCCCTCAGTATACAATTGAAGACGATTACGACACTTCCTATTGCGAAGGGAACCCAACAACCATATTTGGCCAGCGAATTCGCCAAATAACTGGCTCCATACTGAGCCAGAATTCCAGCCTTTATGGCTATACCCACGCAACTGCCCAGCCTCCTGAATCCCTTCTGCCCGAACCTATCTGATGGTTCTATCTCCATACCCAGATAAATGTTAAACCACTAACAGCACATTAATGATATCTATTCATATTGGAAAGTTTATGGAATATAACTTTAGGAAAATACCAATATTTTCCACATCTTTATTATGCACCCCATACCCATCCTGTGGGCGGTAGTCAAAAGATTACAGAGGTACATAATGGGTCCAGGGACTGGACCCCAAAGTTATAATAGCTGAACTAGTTACAAAGGTAATGAACTCCAGGTAGATATGGTCACAATCATGACAAGTTACAAAGGTAATGAACCTTCTACACTCCTATACATGGTTACAATCATGAACAAATTATAAAGTAATGACCAACTGACAAGTCCACACCAGGTCACAATTGTAATGAGTTATAAGTACAAATATTTAGTGGGTCATACACCCACACGAGCGTGCGCGCGCACACACGCACACACACATACACGCCCCGATGGCACGGTGGCTAGCCCTCTTGCTTCACGCACGGAGGGCCCGGGTTCAATTCCCGGCGGGGCCGAAACATTTCGAAGTGTTTCGTTACACACACACACACACACACACACACACACACACACACACACACACACACACACACACACACACATACATACATACAGCAGGCCTAGTGTCTAATCGACATGTGCCTAGGACAAAATGGTAACTAACACACACACACACACACACACACACACACACACATGATAACGACATACAAAATACTGAGGGGAATCGACAAGGTGGATAGTGACAGAATGTTCAAGAGAGGGAACACAGAAACAAGGGGACACAACTGGAAGCTGAAGACTCAGATGAGTCAAAGGGATGTTAGGAAGCATTTCTTCAGCCATAGAGTAGTCAGGAAGTGGAATAGTCTAGCGAACGATATAGTGGAGGCGGGAACCATACATAGTTTTAAGACAAGGTATGATAAAGCTCATGGAGCAGGGAGAGCAGAGACCCAGTAGCAGACAGCGAAGAGGCGGGGCCAAGAGCTGAGTCTCGACCCCTGCAACCACAATTAGGTGAGTACAATTAGGTGAGTACACAGGCCTAGTGTCTAATCGACATGTGCCTAGGACAAAATGGTAACTAACACCACGCACACGAGCATACAAACATATACACACACAAGCACGCACACGAGCATACAAACATATACACACACAAGCACGCACACACATCAAGTGTTGGACACAATAATTACAACCGAGGGAGAAGTGAAGAGGCTGGTAAGCGAGCTAGATACCTCAAAAGCTATGGGGCCAGATAACATCTCTCCATGGGTACTGAGAGAGGGAGCAGAGGCACTGTGTGTACCACTAACAACAATCTTCAACACATCTATCGAAACATTACGACTACCTGAGGTATGGAAGACAGCAAATGTAGTCCCAATTTTTAAAAAAGAAGACAGACACGAAGCATTAAACTACAGACCAGTGTCACTGACATGTATAGTATGCAAAAACATGGAGTAGATTATCAGGAGAAGAGTGGTGGAGCACCTAGACAGAAACAAGCTTATCAATGACAGCCAGCACGGTTTCAGGGATGGGAAATCCTATGTCACAAACCTACTGGAGTTCTATGACAGAGTGACAGCAGTAAGACAAGAAAGAGAGGGATGGGTAGATTGCATTTTCTTGGACTGTAAGAAGGTGTTTGACAGTTCCACACAGGAGATTAGTGCAAAAGCTGGAGGATCAGGCAGGGATAACAAGGAAGGCACTGCAATGGATCAGGGAATATCTGTCAGGAAGACAACAGTGAGTAATGGTATGCTTAGAGGTGTCAAAATAGGCGCCTGTAATGAGCGGGGTTCCACAGGGGTCAATCCTAGGACCGGTGTTGTTTTTGGTATTTGTGAACGACATGACGGAAGGAATAGACTCAGAAGTGTCCCTGTTTGCAGATGATTTGAAGTTGATGAGAAGAATTCAATCGAACGAGGACCAGGCAGAACTACAAAGGGATCTGGACAGGCTGCAGGCCTGGTCCAGCAACTGGCTTCTGGAGTTCAACCCCACCATGTGCAAAGTCATGAAGATTGGGGAAGGGCAAAGAAGACCGCAGACGGAGTATAGTCTATGGGGCCAGAGACTACAAACCTCACTCAAGGAAAAGGATCTTGGAGTGAGTATAACACCGGGCACATCTCTTGAGGCGCACATCACCCAAATAACTGCTGCGGCATACGGGCGCCTAGCAAACCTAAGAACAGCATTCCGACATCTCAATAAGGAGTCGTTCAGGACCCTGTACACTGTGTACGTTAAGCCTATATTGGAGTATGCAGCACCAGTTTGGAACCCGCACCTTGCCAAGCACGTAAGGAAACTAGAGAAAGTGCAAAGGTTTGCAACAAGACTAGTTAAGGGAAATCAACCTGACGACGCTGGATTACAGGAGAGATAAGGGCGGATATGATAACGACATATAAAATACTGAGAGGAATCGACAAGGTGGACAGACAGAATGTTCCAGAGATGGGACACAGTTGGAAGTTGAAAACTCAGATGACTCGCAGGGACGTTAGGAAGTATTTCTTCAGACAGAGTGGTCAGGAAGTGGAAGTCTGGGAAGTGATGTAGTGGAGGCAGGATCCATACATAGCTTTAAGAAGAGGTATGATAAAGCTCATGGAGCAAGAAGAGTGACCCAGTAGCGACCAGTGAAGAGGCGGGGCCAGGAGCTATGAATCGACCACTGCAACCACAACTAGGTGAGTACACACACGTCTACCTGGAGGGCATTCAGGGGATCAACGCCCCCGTGGCCCGGTCCATGACCAGGCCTCCCGGTGGATCAGGGCCTGATCAACGAAGCTGTTATGCTGGCTGCACGTAGTCCAACGTAAGAACCACAGCCCGGCTGATCTGGCACTGACTTTAGGTATCTGTCCAGCTCCCTCTTGAAGACAACCAGAGGTCTACTGGTAATGCCCCTTATGGCTGGTGGGAGGCTGTTGAACAGTCTTGGGCCCCGGACACTTATTGTGTTTTCTCTTAGTGTACCAGTGGCGCCCCTATTTTTCACTGGGGGTATGTTGCATCGCCTGCCAAGTCTTTTGCTTTCGTAGGGAGTGATTTCTGTGTGCAGGTTAGGGACCAGTCCCTCCAGAATCTTCCAGTTGTATATTATGATGTCTCTCGCCTGCGCTCCAGTGAGTACAAGTCAAATGCTTCAAGGCGTTCCCAATAGTTAAGGTGTTTTATGGAACTTATACGTGCCGTAAAGGTTCTCTGTACATTCTCTAGTAATGCCTTATTTACAGTGAGCAAAGTCAGGGTATTTCTCCAGAATGGTCTGTAATATACCACTGTGTATAAAATACTTTGCCATTTCTGAGTGAGTTGTCACTAAATTCATTAATTTTATCGCACTCCAGTACATAATGACGCAGGGTGTGACAATAGTCCATCTGGCAAAGTTTTTCATTTCGTTTGGTCTACATCTGATGGTGGTGATTTAACCTGCCAAAGATATACTTGTAACCCAGCCGGAGCCAGGCGGTAGTGACATCCAAGAGTCTGCTTATTTTGTTGGATGCACCATAGACATGTGGCTCCTCCTGCATGATGGAATGATGATAGATGGACTGACTGGTGTCAATCTCCCTAAGTCTTAAGTCAATAAAGTTCAAGTGAAGTTCTTTTCGTATTATTGTTCTCAAACTGCTAACTGACAACCCAAGACTGTGATCTACCCCCTCTTTGAAAGCATACAGCTTAGCCAATTCATCAGTTCTATCATGCATCTGGAGACCAATGTGAGATGGAATCCACAGCATGTGCACTCTGACTCCACTGTCCACAATCCTACCATACCTGTGTCTTGCTTCTGACACAAGCATGCCACAATTTATACTTAATGAGTTGAGAGCATTTATGGATGACAGAATCAGTTACAATTCAAGTGTCAACCTTAGATACGTGGACGCATTTGAGTGCAAGGAGTATGGCAAACAGTTCTGTTTGAAGGGTAGAGGCCCAGTTATTGATGCGTGCTCCAATTTCTTATTGGTGTACGTAACCATCAACGTAAATAATTTGTGAAAGAGTGTTCTGTGTGACTAAGTTATCAATACAGCATGGGGTGCATAATAAAGATATCAAACTAACTAACTTAAGACATCGTGTTTGGCTCCAAGACGAAGCTTTGGTTGTAATTTAAGAAGAGTTTTGGGGAAATCACAGTAGGTAATGAAAATGAACTCATTCCCCGAAATGCTTTGCATAACAAGGGGCTTTCTGTAAAGTAGTTTATACATGTCAGTTACTCTAGCTATACAATGTACAGTACTAAATTTTATAGAAATAAAGTTGTTTTAGGTACCCTTGAGGGTTTAGCTCTTAGGTTTGATTGTAATAATTTGTTTTAGGTGCTGGTCGAGGAACACTGTCAGTAGGCGTGCGAGCGGCTGGCCAGGATGTGAAGCACTCTATCAGGGACTTGGGTGGTGGGCTCTACAAGGTGCTCTTCTATCCTAGAGCTCCAATCCCCCACAAGGTGGATATCCGCTACAATGGCGTCCCTGTCCAAGGTGCGTTTCTAATGTCATTTGCTGTTTCTCCTGCTCTGAAGTCTTGTATTTTAAAGTCAGACTGTTTCTCCTCTTATACCCATCAAGGGAGGTTAATTGATGCCAGTAAGGGCTTCTTCATCCAAGGAGTTGTAGCTGACCTTACCTGCCTTGGATCAAACCTCCTTGCCTCCCATCCCCCCAGTCACAGTAGTATGATCCCTATGGGTTTAAATAATCCCTCTTGAATGCAATAACTGTTATAATATTGTATTGGCCAGAGACATGCACTTGTGTAAAATAATTATATATATACCTCAATGCACCATCCACCTTTTTTCCTTCATCAGTTCTATGGTTTACCTCGTCCTTCATAAAACCATCTGCTAACAAGTCTACTCCCGAATATTTGAACACTTTCACTTCTTTCATACTCCTTCCCTCCAATCTGATAAACAATTTTTTTTTTACCTAACTCATTTGAAACCCTCATCATTTTACTCTTATCTATGTTCACTTTCAACTTTCTTTACACACCCTCCCAAACTCGTCCATGGACCTTCATAACTTCTCTTCAGAATCTCCCATAAGCACAGTGTCATCAACAAAAAGTAACTGTGTTAACTCTCATTTTGAATTTTAATTCCCCATAATTTAATCCCACCCCTCCCCAACACCCTAGCATTTACTTCTTTTAAGACCTACTTTTACCGGGAAGTAATCTCACTCTCTCCTACACACCCTAACCTGAGCCTCACTATCCTCATAAAACCTTTACAGCATTTAGTAACTTACTAGTACCTATTCCATACACTTGCAACATCTGGCACGTTGCTTCTCTATCCACCCTATCATATGCCTATTCTAAATGCATAAAAGTAACTAAAACTTCCCTACCTTTATTTAAAAATTGTTCACTTATATGCTTCACTATAAACATGATCTAAACATCTAAAACCTCCTTGTTCAGCTGCGATCCTCCTCTCCGTCTTAACGTTAATTCTATCAGTAATAACCCTCCCATACACTTTACCTGGTATACTCAGTAGGCTTACTTCCCTATAATTTTTTTACACTCGTCCCCCTTCCTTTTATATAAAGGAACTATGCACGCTCTCTGCCATTCCCTAGGTACCTTCTGCTCTTGTTTATAGAGGGGCAACGGATATATCAGATCATTATTTGGTTGTAGCTACAGTTAGAGTAAAAGGTAGATGGGACAAAAAGAAAATGGCAACAGCAAGTAAGAGAGAGGTAAAAGTGTATAAACTAAGGGAGGAGGAAGTTAGGGTGAGATATAAGCAACTATTGGCAGAAAGGTGGGCTAGTGCAAGTATGAGTAGTGGGGGGGTTGAAGAGAGTTGGGATAGTTTTAAAAATGCAGTATTAGAATATGGGGCAGAAGTTTGTGGCTATAGGAGGGTGGGTGCAGGAGGAAAGAGGAGTGAGTGGTGGAATGAAGAAGTAAAGGGTGTGACAAAAGAGAAAAAGGTAGCTTATGAGAGGTTTTTACAAAACAGAAGTGTTAATAGAAGAGCAGAGTATATGGAGAGTAAAAGAAAGGTGAAGAGAGTGGTGAGAGAGTGCAAAAGAAGAGCAGATGAAAGAATGGGAGAGGCTCTGTCAAGAAATTTTGCTGAAAACGAGAAAAATTTTGGAGTGAGATAAACAAGGTAAGAAAGCCTAGGGAACGAATGGATTTGTCAGTTAAAAACAGAGTAGGGGAGTTAGTAGATGGGGAGCTGGAGGTATTGGGTAGATGGCGGGAATATTTTGAAGAACTTTTAAATGTCGATGAAAAAAGGGAGGCTGTAATTTCATGTACTGGCCAGGGAGGTACAACATCGTTTAGGAGTGAAGAAGAGCAGGATGTGAGTGTGGGGGAGGTGCGTGAGGCATTACATAGAATGAAAGGGGGTAAAGCAGCTGGAACTGACGGAATCATGACAGAAATGTCAAAAGCAGGGGGGGATATAGTGCTGGAGTGGTTGGTATTTTTTTTTAATAAATGTATGAAAGAGGGGAAGGTACCTAGGGATTGGCAGAGAGCATGTATAGTTCCTTTATATAAAGGGAAGGGGGATAAAAGAGTGTAAAAATTATAGGGGAATAAGTTTACTATACCAGGTAAAGTGTATGGCAGGTTTATTATTGAAAGAATTAGAGGCAAGACAGAGAGTAGGATTGCAGATGAGCAAGAAGGCTTTAGATTGGATAGGGGATGTGTAGATCAAGTGTTTACAGTGAAGCATATATGTGAATAGTATTTAGATAAAGGTAGAGAAGTTTTCATTGCATTTATGAATTTAGAAAAGGCATATGATAGTGGATAGGGGAGCAATGTGGCAAATGTTGCAAGTGTATGGAATAGGCAGTAAGTTACTGAAGGCTGTAAAGAGTTTTTATGAGGATAATGAGGCTCAGGTTAGGGTGTGTAGGAGAGAGGGAGATTACTTCCCGGTAAAAGTAGGTCTTAGCCAGGGATGTGTAATGTCACCATGGTTGTTTAATATATTTATAGATGGGGTTGTAAAAGAAGTAAATGCTAGGGTGTTGGGGAGAGGGGTGGGATTAAATTATGGGGAATTAAATGCAAAATGGGAGTTGACACAGTTACTTTTTGCTGATGATACTGTGCTTATGGGAGATTCTAAAGAAAAGTTGCAAAGGTTAGTGGACGAGTTTGGGAGTGTGTAAAGGTAGAAAGTTGAAAGTGAACATAGATAAGAGTAAGGTGATAAGGGTATCAAACGATTTAAATAAAGAAAAATTGGATATCACATTGGAGAGAGGGATTATGGAAGAAGTAAATGTTTTCAGATATTTGGGAGCTGATGTGTCAGCAGATGGGTTTATGAAGGATGAGGTTAACCATAGAATTGATGAAGGAAAAAAGGTGAGTGGTACATTGAGGTATCTGTGGAGACAAAAAACGTTATCCATGGAGGCAAAGAAGGGAATGTACGAAAGTATAGTGGTACCAACACTCTTATATGGGTGTGAAGCACGGGTTGCAAATGCTGCAGCGAGGAGGCGGCTGGAGGCAGTGGAGATGTCCTGTCTAAGGGCAATGTGTGGTGTAAATATTATGCAGAAAATTCGGAATGTGGAAATTATGAGGTGTGGAGTTACTAAAAGTATTTGTCAGAGGTTTGAAGAGGGGTTGTTGAGGTGGTTTGGTCATTTAGAGAGAATGGATCAAAGTAGAATGACTTGGAGAGCGTATAAATCTGTAGGGGAAGGAAGGCGGGGTAGGGGTCGTCCTAGAAAAGGTTGGAGGGAGGGGGTAAAGGAGGTTTTGTGGGCGAGGGGCTTGGACTTCCAGCAAGCATGTGTGAGCGTGTTAGATAGGAGTGAATGGAGACGAATGGTTTTTGGGACATGACGATCTGTTGGAGTGTGAGCAGGGTAACATTTTGTGAAAGGATTCAGGAAAACCAGTTAGTTGATTTAGTTGGACTTGCTTTTGGGAGATTCTAAAGAAAAGTTGCAATGGTTAGTGGACAAGTTTGGGAGGGTGTGTAAAGGTAGAAAGTTGAAAGTGAACATAGATAAGAGTAAGGTGATGAGGGTATCAAACGATTTAGATAAATAAAAATTGGATATCACATTGGAGGGAGGGAGTATGGAAGAAGTGAATGTTTTCAAATATTTGGGAGTTGACTTGTCAGCAGATGGGTTTATGAAGGATGAGGTCAACCACAGAATTGGTGAAGGAAAAAGGGATGAGTGGTACGTTGAGGTATCTGTGGAGACAAAAAACATTATCCATAGTGGTACCAACACACTTATATTGGTGTGAAGCATGGGTTGTAAATGCTGCAGTGAGGAGGTGGCTGGAAACAGTGGAGATGTCGTGTCTAAGGGCAATGTGTGGTGTAAATATTATTCAGAGAATTCGTAGTGTGGAATTTAGGAGGTGTAGAGTTACTAAAAGTATTAGAGGGCTGAAGAGGGGCTGTTGAGGTGGTTTGGTTATTTAGAGAGAATGGAACAAAGTAGAATGACTTGGAGAGCCTGGGGTAGGGGTCGTCTCTGAAAAGGTTGTAGGGAGAGGGTAGAGGAGGGCTTGGACTTTCAGCAAGTGTGCGTGAACATGTTAGATAGGAGTGAATGGAGACGAATGGTTTTTGGGACCTGATGAGCTGTTGGAGCATGAGCAGGGTAATATTTTGTGAAGGGATTCAGGGAAACCGGTTAGCCGGACTTGAGTCCTGGAAATGGGAAGTACAGTGCCTGCACTTTAAAGGAGGGGTTAAAAAAATATATGTGCTCTTATTCTTTGCTTAAACAGGAGGACCATTTGAGGTAGGTGTTCGTAACCCTGCCACCGGCCACTCAGTGACAGCCACAGGCATCGGCCTCCACCAGGCGAGAGTCAACAAACCCACATCATTTGTTATTGAGACTTTGGGTCAGCCTTCAAAGGAGTTTGATGTGCTTATTACTGGACCACAAGACTGGGCTGTTCCAGTTAAATGTTACCAACAGAAGGATGGAAACTTACTGGCTGAATATACCCCACACATCCCAGGAACATACAAAATAGAGGTGATGTGTTCCACAAAACATGTCAAAGGCTCACCATTCCAGTGTACAGCCTATGATGCCTCTAAAGTGATGCTGGGTCACAGCAAATTAGTGACTGCTGTTGGCGAACCATGTTTGTTCAAATGTAAGTAATGCAAACTCACTGTTGATCAACTCTCATATTTTGTAATAACAATTAAATTGATTTATAGAAGTGCTTCGCTCCTGAGTGTGTACTCTATCTTTTCAGTGGACAAGTCAGAAGCGGGTATAGCTGACTTGGAGGTGCAGATTGTAGCACCCTCAGGAGTGGTGATGCCCCTGGAGGTGAAGAGTGGACCTGCGGGGGAGGCTGTGGAGTGGGTCCCAGATGCCCCAGGACAGTACAGAGTTACTTTCCTTTATGGAGGAGAAGAGGTAAGCATAAACATATACAAATTCAAATCCTCTCTTTTATTATTAGAGAAGACTGTATTTATAAACATTAATTTTTTTTTTTTTTGCAGTTTAGAAAGTAGTGAAAAGCATTATATTTTATATATTAATGTGTCAAGATACTATTAAGACAGACACAACATATTGTGTTGTAGCTAATGGTAAGGAAACCTACCTACAGTACCGTAGCAGGCCATTACTTAACTGTTAGGAGACACTTTCTCTAACAAAATACCACCACTTAAGTTACTATTAAGTATATGCCTTACAGGTACCAGGGTCACCACTGACAGTGGAAGTGGGTGAGTCTGGGTTAGCTAGTGTGAAAGGCTCTGGACTAGATGGTGGTGCTGTGGACACACCTCTCACCTTCACCATCGATGGACGTGGTCTCCTTGGAGAACCCCATGTCACTGTGGATGGCCCAGACAGTGTTGCTCGTGTCAACGTTCGTAAACAAGATGAAGGCCTTTACCAGGTGATTTTTATGTTTTTATATATAATGCTCTATGATTTGTACAGTATAGGTAACTTAATATTTTATGACTGCTTAATTTTGGTGCTCAAGCATACTGCTTAATATTGTTCATAAATACTGCAGCATTATTTACTTATACTGTAGTTACAGTTCTGTTGAATACACTAAAACACCATGTAATGGCAGGTAACATATGTTCCTCATGAAGTGGGCATCTTTGATGTCCGTGTGCAGTGGAACAAGCGAGATGTTGCTGGCAGTCCATTCCACCCTAAGATTGTGGACCCTGCTCGTGTGAGACTCATTGGCGGCTGGTCAAGTTTGCAAGACGCAGATGGCCGCCTGGAGCTGACACCTCGTGAGGAAAAACGGCTGGCCTTCGATGTGAGTGAGGCTGGCCCAGGCAGACTCAAAGGTGAAGTTATGCATGAAGGCAGACCAGTAGAAATAGGCATGGATCAAAATGGCTCTCGAGCACGTCTGCTCTTTACACCACCAGGTGAGGGTTCTTATGAACTCCGTTTGTGGTATGCAGATTTGCCCCTGCCAGATATGCCAGTACTAGGTTGGGCTGAGCCAGTGTCTACAGGTGACCACACCAGAGTTACTCTGCAGGGTCACGGCCTCAACACAGCTCGCTGTGGAGACCAGTCAGAGTTCAACATTGATGGCTCAGCAGCTGGCCCTGGTGCTCCAGATGTAACCATGAGTGGCACTAAGACTGACATTTCTGTCTCGTTGACACACCAAGGAGGCGGACTTTGGCGAGCAGTCTACACACCCATCGTGCCTGGTGCTTATTTGCTCAATGTAATGTGGTCGGACCGCCAGGTGCGAGGCTGTCCACTCAAGGTTAATGTGGAGAGTGCAGCAGATGCTTCACAGGTAGTGTGCTCAGGTGAAGGGCTCAGACATGGGATGGTTGGCAACGAAATCAAGTCCTTCATTGATACTCGGCGGGCGGGTCCTGGCGAGCTGACTGTTACTTGCACGGGGCCACAGAAGGTGGCGCTGTGTGACTTAGATGAACATGGTGATGGAACCTTCACACTCAACATCAGGCCACAGGTATGCTCTCTTAAAAATCATAAGTTAACTGCTGTAAAATAATTGGTGAATAAAACAAATACATAATGTTCAGAGAACATACAGGAACAACATTTTCCTGTCACCTAGTAAACCTTACAATACTTTTCACAAAAACATTACTGTACTTGTGGATTAGGGAAATGCCAATAAATATCTACAGCTAAATCTGCTCTCATCTAGGGAGGCTCCCTAATGTTGGTGAAGGGCACTTAATCTAAGGAATCCAAACTACCTTTTCCATCCTTGGATCAAACCTGATTACCTTCCATTCCTCAAAACCTTTATGATCCCTATGGGTTTAGTGTTTAATAAATAAAACTAAAATACAGACATTTGATCACTCCATTGAAATAGTGTATATAAAGGGTACTGTATATATAAAAAGTGTGATGGTAATGAATAGTGTACACACAGGAGCCGGGGAGACACGCCCTCAGTGTGAAGTACGAAGGGGAACACGTGCCTGGATCTCCTTTCACACTCAAGGTGGCTGGTGCACCTGACCCATCCAAGGTAATCCCAGACTTGCTGCCCACCTTATGGTGTCTTATCCTAAGTAACCCACACCCTTTACTACCCACCTACTTGTCTCATATATGATTCATCTAAACTTAAGTTGTTGTTAATATTTGTAATACTCTGAACAGTTTAATAATCAAATATCCAAAATTTATATTTATACAGTAATTAGCATCCTTCATTAGCAGATTTCTTTATTATACATCCTCATAGGTGACATGATCTTGTATTAACAAGTCTTCATCCTGAGGCAGCTATTCATCCTTAAGCATTTTTGAAATTACTCTATATGTCAGACATAATCCTCCACACAAAATTATTTTAATTGACACTTAAAAGAAATTAATCTCAGCTCTTTTCAAATTAATATTTTATACTTCTCTTTAGGGACTCATTTCAATTTCTGTACATCTTATTTTGCTTACCACATATTGTTCACCTCGTCATAGGTTCGTGTATATGGTCCTGGGATTGAGCATGGAGTGTTAGCATCCTATCAGAGTCGCTTTATCTGTGACACTCGAGGCGCTGGGGCCGGACAGCTTACTGTTAGAATCAGGGGACCAAAAGGTGTGTCATCTGATTGGTTTCACATAATGACATATTTGATGAAGCAAAACACTCATAGGATGTTTTTGTGCTCTGGAAATTGTCGGTTTCATGATGCATATTTTGTTTTTTTTAACAGGCGCCTTCCGTGTGGAGATGCAGCGTGAATCTCAGAAGGACAGGACTATTTTGTGCAAGTATGATCCCACAGAGCCTGGGGACTATCGCATGGAGGTGAAGTGGTCGGGTGAACATGTCCCTGGCAGTCCCTTCATTGTTATGATCTTCGACACTCAGGATGAGCTCAACAGATATATGGCAGTTAGTATGCAAATTTTTTTCAAGCATTACTGTACCATACCTCAGCTGTATTTATATGTATTAAGTAAAATTTTGTTAAGATGCATTTCATACAAGCAAGATAACAGTTTTTTTTTTATTTGGATGAAAATATTTAGTAAGGAGTATAAAGTAATACTGACTTCCTACAGGGTGGGTATTCTCCCTCTGGACCTGGTGGAGCTCCTAGTGACTACTATGGTAGTATCGGGTACGGTACTTATGGCGCAGTTAGTTTTGGACAAATGTCGTGGCGTGGTTCTCAAGCACAGTTGTGAAGGGGGCCAGGGTCCCCACCGAGCGTCGCTCCTCTCTATAATGCCCCATCTAGTAATGGCTTCAGTCATGGCTCTTCACCCTCTTCCCCCTCGCCCACCCGTGCCACACAGGTAGCCAATGGCCGATTGCTTACAACACCTCGTCAGGTCAAAGCTCTAGCCAATGCTCGTCGCAGGAACAAACCCACACCATTTGACATTATGGGTTACAGCCTTGTACCACGACCGGCTCTCTCAGCACCCCAAAGACGAAGGCCCATGTACAAATCACCATGGGCTTGGCCACCACACTACCACTTTATGTCTTTGCCGCCCCCATCTCAGAAGGGTCACACGACCCCCCGACGTTCGACGCCCATGAATGACCCTGTGTATTCCGGCATCACCCTGCGCCAGTTCCGCCGGTACCGACTCATCACCAACAATTTATAGGGTGGTGGACCCTGGTCTCTTCCAACAGGGCTTCGTTATGTAAAAATATAGGCACTCACTTGCTCAGGTTCTTACTCTGGACCCTTACTAGGCTCAGTGCCCCTTCATCAGCTCTCGACCATTGAACAGATGGCCCACTATAATATTACCTCTATCCACAGTTACAACATAGCCTCTCATAATCAGCAAAGCATCCTTCACTCTCTCTTTACAAATAAAATGGATAATCAGCCATATTTCATTCTCCCACATCAGTACAGCATAATGTTAAGCAGCAAGTGAGGACACGAGGAGCAGCAGCTTGTGGAAGCTGGTGTGAGTGAAGCAACTGGCTGGTGTCATGCTGGGTGACACCAGGCTTAGGTTTTCACCTCTCCACTACCTCCTTTACCTTGTGCTGATATTCATCTGGACTTTGTTACATCATCATATGAAACAAATGCAAAACTGTACAAAGAAAAAGAAAATAATTAACATTTTTTTAAAACTCTACCAAGTACATGTATACATTCTCTTGACCATTTAAAAGATCAAAAGTACTTTTCATGTTTTATATCATCCAGACATTTTACACATCTTGAAGTCCTTCTTATGTGTAGTCATTACCATTACTGTTTCTTACTTTTATTTATTTCAAGTAAGACTAGAGGGCATCACAGGTGTTAATTTCATGATGATCCTTCCATAAGATAGGAGCCTAGCTTAAGTCATCAAAGAATGTTATATCATTAATATATTTAATATTACTACACTAGAGTCTAACTATTTGTAAATGTTTAATTAATAAAAAATACTAATGAGAAAATTATTTCTTTCCAAACATTTTTATTTTATTCCCAGATCACGTTAATTTTAATATTTAATGTCAACTTTGCACCATTTATAACATTTCTGGTATACATGTATGGACTTCCAGCAAGCATGTGTGAGCGTGTTAGATAGGAGTGAATGGAGACGAATGGTTTTTGGGACATGACGATCTGTTGGAGTGTGAGCAGGGTAACATTTTGTGAATGGATTCAGGGAAACCAGTTAATTAATTTAGTTGGACTTGAGTCCTGGAAATGGGAAGTACAATGCCTGCACTTTAAAGGAGGGGTCTGAGATAGTGACAGCTGGGAGGGACTTTTCTCAGCTGTCGTATCTGAGCTCCTCTGCAAAGACAGTGATTATGTATGAGTGTGGTGAAAGTGTTGAATGATGATGAAAGTATTTTCTTTTTGGGGATTTTCTTTCTTTTTGGGTCACCCTGCCTCGGTGGGAGACGGCCGACTTGTTGAAAAAAAAAAAAAAAAATGTATTCTTAAATGCTTATACAGTAATGTATATTGAAATAAACAGAATATAGGAAATCTGCTCTAATATACATTATTTAGGTATGTATACTGGTCAGAGAGTCCGTCGTAAGTCCGAGGCATCAGTAAACGAGTATGTCGCTAAGTGAGGAGAGGCTGTATTATTCTTATAATCAAATAAAGCGCTAAACTGACAAGGGTCAAGCAGAACTGCAGGGCAAAAATAGTGCTGGGGCTATAAACAGCTAGGTGGAGAGGGGATCAGAGGTGAGGGGAGAAAAGGGCTGGAAGGGACGCTAAGTGTCAAAGTTCGTATAGTAAAGCAGTTGCTGACAAAAAGTAAAAAAGTGACTAAGTCAAAGGCAGGGCCATTTGCAAGAAGGGAAGATAAGGTAATAGCAGTAGGGCATTGGCATCGATGGAGGTAAATCCTGCAAGCTTGCTGGTAAACCAGACAATCCACAAGAAAGTGAAGAACCGAAATAGGGACCCGATAAACAAAGAGATACCCATGGGTAAGGCGAGTATGGCTGATGCAGAGATGGGAGAGCGTAGTCTCCCGAGTGCGGCAACGGTGGTAAAAAGATGGCCACAAACCTAAAAGTGGTTTAATAGTGCAGTTTGCTATGGTGCATGTCCAACCACCAGCCAATGGCCGTGAAGATGGGCAGAGATGACTGTAAAATAATCCCTGACAGGAATACCTCTAGGAAACCGGAAGATCACATAGTATCGCTGACTGTACAGCAGCATCCACCTGTTCATTGCCCTGTACAACGTGTCCAGGGACCCAACAGAAAACGACGTCTTTGTTTTTGCTAGCCACACGGTGCAACCAAAGTTGAATATGAAGGACCAATGGATGAGGAGAATCAAATTGTTTAATGGCTTGTAAAGCGCTGAGGGAATCTGAAATGATCACAAACGCTGAAGGAGACATACAGTGAACCCTCGGTTTTCGTTCACCTCCAAATTCGAACAATTATGTAAGTGTATTTTCGTAAGTGCTTTTGTAAGTATATTTTTGGGGGTCTGAAATGACTAATCTAATTTACATTTGTCCTTATGGGAACAAATTCGTTCGGTAACTGCACTCAAACAGCATTCGGGAAAGAATTTTCAACGAAAACTGAGGGTCCACTGTATGTAATACGGAGAAGCGCTATGAGGATGGCATACAACTCAGCGGCAAAAATACTAGCCGAGTCTAACAAACGACCCCAGACAACATCGTCAGGAACACCGCCGCGAACCTAACACCGTCAGAAGATTTAGAACCATCTGTATAAACAGCAACAGCATGCACAGGCACAAGCATAAGACCACCAAGGCACGCATGTCTGAGAATACCTGCCTGAGGTTTGAGCAATAGAACATGTAGCTGCAGTCAAAACTAAGGTCGAAAACTGGTGCACCAGCTCATCAATAGAGGACAATGAAGGGTCCTCACAAAAAGTGGTAAGATGAGAGCATACAGTGGACCCTCGACTAACGATCTTAATCCGTTCCAGGAGCTAGACCTTTACACAAAAAAATTGTTATTCGAAACCTATTTTCCCATAATAATTAATGTAAATACAATTAATCCGTTCCAGACATCCAAAAATATTCACAAAAAATACATTTTTTAAAGAATAACTATAGTTTTACATACAGAAAACACACACAAATACTACATACAATATTAAATTTATAAATAAATATTGAAATAAACATTTAAAATAACATTTACTTACCTTTATTGAAGAGACTTGCTGGCATCTGGAAGATAGGGAGGAGGAGTGAGGGAGTGCTTAGTGTTTGGAAGGGAAATCCCCACTCCCTGCCTTCCTGCTACACTCCCTGCATGCCTGCTACACTCCCTGCATGCCTGCTACACTCCCTGCATGCCTGCTACACTCCCTGCATGAATGCTACACTCCCTGCATGAATGCTACACTCCCTGCATGAATGCTACACTCCCTGCATGAATGCTACACTCCCTGCATGAATGCTACACTCCCTGCATGAATGCTACACTCCCTGCATGAATGCTACACTCCCTGCATGAATGCTACACTCCCTTCATGAATGCTACACTCCCTGCATGAATGCTACACTCCCTGCATGAATGCTACACTCCCTGCATGAATGCTACACTCCCTGCATGAATGCTACACTCCCTTCATGAATGCTACACTCCCTGCATGAATGCTACACTCCCTGCATGAATGCTACACTCCCTGCATGAATGCTACACTCCCTGCATGAATGCTACACTCCCTGCATGAATGCTACACTCCCTGCATGAATGCTACACTCCCTGCATGAATGCTACACTCCCTGCATGAATGCTACACTCCCTGCATGAATGCTACACTCCCTGCATGAATGCTACACATAGGCCATTTCCCACCAAGGCAGGGTGGCCCAACAAATTAAAACTTTCATCATTCACTCCATCACTGTCTTGCCAGAGGCGTGCTTACACTACAGCTACAAAACTGCAACATTAACACCCCTCCTTCAGAGTGCCGGCACTGTACTTCCCATCTCCAGGAATCAAGTCCAGCCTGCCAGTTTCCCTGAAACTCTTCATAAATGTTACCTTGCCTACACTCCAACAGCACGTCAAGTTCTAAAAACCATTTGTCTCCATTCGCTCCTATCTAACATGCTCACGCACGCTTGCTGGAAGTTCAAGCCCCTCGCACACAAAACCTCATTTACCCCTCCCTCCAACCTTTTCTAGGCCGACCCCTACCCTGCCTTCCCTCCACTACAGATTTATACACTCGAAGTCATTCTATTTTGTTCCATCCTCTCTATATGTCCAAACCATCTCAATAACCCCTCCTCAGCTCTCTGAATAATAGTTTTGGTAATCCCACACCTCCTCCTAATCTCCAAACTATGGATTCTCTGCACTATATTCACACCACACATTGCCCTCAGACATGACATCTCCACTGCCTCCAGCCTTCTCCTTGTTGCAATATTCACAACCCATGTCTCACACCCATACAAGAGTGTTGGTATAACTATACTCTCATACATTCCCGTCTTTGCCTTCATGGATAAAGTTCTCTGTCTCCACAAGCTCCTCAGTGCACCACTCACCTTTTTCCCCTCGTTATATTCTCACATAAATAACAGGCAGCTATATCTAACAAATTTATAATATTGTATCACAGTTCATACATTTTCACAGACCAAAGCAATGCTTGTATGTAAGATCATCTGTTGCAACCACATCCTAAGACCATTGAGAATTTGATTGCAATTGCAGCTTTTATTTATTGTTATACTTATTTTAGAGTGGTAAGAGTGCTGAATGCTAGAGGAAGGGTGTGTTACAGTTCACTGACATTGTACTGGCATTGACAATTGGTGCATCTGAAGCCATATATAAAGCCATTCTTCCTTAAACAAATAACAGGTGAATCCCTGAGTGTGTTGCTACCCTTTCATATTACAGCTACAGATCACATTGATGGCCAAATTATAAAAACACCTGGAAATTCTCTGGCATCTTTTTACTTTTTCTCTTAAATTAGGCAGTCTCACTAATATACATACAAGAAATATAATATGTAAACACTAATATTTCCAGATTCAAGCATAGATTACTTGGAATGTTACAAACACCATCTACACCTGGTGACCCTGTATACATATCTGAGAGGTGTTGATGGTATCACTCGCTACACTCGCCGAGATCCTGGAACATTGACAGTGGCTGCAACTAGCCCATAGCGTCGAAGCTGCATAGACTGAACACAGTGCCACATGTTTGTGCGAGGGTTGTATTTCTCAACTGTGTTAAGGTTAGATTCTCCACTAAATCCACCTAGACAGAAGATCCTTCCATGACTCACAGTCACACCAAAACTGCTCCGAGCACTGATCATAGATGACACTGCAACGTATGACAACATTAAGCCTCTCAGTCTATACAAATCTCAATGAAACTGCAAGAAAGAATTCTATGTTAGCAGAAATGCTTAATGTTTCAACATATTTACATAGATAAGAGTAAGGTGATGAGGGTATCAAACGATTTAAATAAAGAAAAATTGGATATCACATTGGAGAGAGGGATTATGGAAGAAGTAAATGTTTTCAGATATTTGGGAGTTGACGTGTCAGCGGATGGGTTTATGAAGGATGAGGTTAACCATAGAATTGATGAGGAAAAAAGGTGAGTGGTGCATTGAGGTATCTGTGGAGACAAAAAACGTTATCCATGGAGGCAAAGAAGGGAATGTACGAAAGTATAGTGGTACCAACACTCTTATATGGGTGTGAAGCATGGGTTGCAAATGCTGCAGCGAGGAGGAGGCTGGAGGCAGTGGAGATGTCCTGTCTAAGGGCAATGTGTGGTGTAAATATTATGCAGAAAATTCGGAATGTGGAAATTAGGAGAAGGTGTGGAGTTACTAAAAGTATTTGTCAGAGGGCTGAAGAAGGGTTGTTGAGGTGGTTTGGTCATTTAGAGAGAATGGATCAAAGTAGAATGACTTGGAGAGCGTATAAAACTGTAGGGAAGGAAGGCGGGTAGGGGTCGTCCTAGAAAAGGTTGGAGGGAAGGGGTAAAGGAGGTTTTGTGGGCGAGGGGCTTGGACTTCCAGCAAGCATGTGTGAGCGTGTTAGATAGGAGTGAATGGAGACGAATGGTTTTTGGGACATGACGATCTGTTGGAGTGTGAGCAGGGTAACATTTTGTGAAGGGATTCAGGGAAACCAGTTAATTGATTTAGTTGGACTTGAGTCCTGGAAATGGGAAGTACAATGCCTGCACTTTAAAGGAGGGGTCTGAGATAGTGACAGCTGGGAGGGACTTTTCTCAGCTGTCGTATCTGAGCTCCTCTGCAAAGACATTGATTATGTATGAGTGTGGTGAAAGTGTTGAATGATGATGAAAGTATTTTCTTTTTGGGGATTTTCTTTCTTTTTGGGTCACCCTGCCTCGGTGGGAGACGGTCGACTTGTTGAAAAAAAAAAAAAAAAAAAAATTTACCAGTTATTGTCCAAGATTTTAGAATTGGATCTTTTATATACAGTAGACTATGGGATAACACATGATTTGTTAACATGTTTTTGCTATAATACGGATGCAAAATTGCAGGATATTTTCGGTGAACACGCCATAAAAATTGGTTTACACATGCCACATTCTTTTTCCCTCCATCTCATAGTGAGCCTCAGGGTGAGTCCATTGTCTTATGGGAGAGGCTTATATAATGTACACAACCTTCCTCACCCAGTGCTTCACTCATATGCTTCCAATACCATACTCGGCCTGTGTTTATGAATCGATGTTTGATCTTTTCATCATCCCATCTCATCTCTGGATATTAACCATGGTACCAAGAGGCATGTGTGATCCTGGAACTGCACAGAATTGAGTTAATCTTAAGAGTGGCACACATGTAATGGAGATTGCATGAGCATATTGCCTGAATAATTAAGAAGAATGAGGCAAGGATATGAGCTTGTGCAATGAGAAACCCACATACCTTCACCCACACCATACCAATCAGCACATCTGCCCCCACAAAACCTGCCCATTCAGTTCCTCCATCCCTCCAGGATCTCACGCCTATACATACACTATTTCCCATGCCCTCACCCACATTACTTCCATACGACCTGACACCCACACCTTACTTGACTTTTCACCTTAACATGCCATCCACATGTCTAATTATTTAGTCACCTACCACTCTCATTATCACCTGCACCACCAACTGCACGTTCACCCACCTAGTCACCAATCATCCACATCACCACACACACTGGGCCACTGACAACCACACCATCCACCCACACTACTTGCCTACAGCTTCAAGCCCACAAGGCCTCCACCCATATCCTTTACTCACATCACTCACCCACAGCTTCAACCATATAGCTCCAGTTACACAACCCCACACCCACACCTTACCCACACTTTCACTACTTATACACCCTAACACACCGTCCACACACCTCATCACATAACTACTGTGTTATTTGACTGTCAACACTCTCACATTCACACTCACACACACACATACCTGCAACCATAATTAGGTGAGTATACACACAACAGTATGTTATGACTCAACCCCTGCAACCACAATTAGGTGAGTACACACACATACAAACACACAAATACACACACACTCTCTCTCACTCACACTCTCTAGTGACAATGCCTTCATATGCTGCATACCATCTGACTACAGTACAGTGGACCCCCGGTGTTCGTCCATTTTTCGTAACGGAATGCTGTTCAAGTGCCATTACCAACCAAATTTATTCCCTTAAGAAATAATGTAAAGTAGACTAGTCCTTTTAGACCCCCAAAACTACACTTATAAAAGCATTTAAAAAAATACACTTACATAAAAGGGCGTGTTTTGAGCAGGACGAACACCGGGGGTCCACTGTATATAAGCACCTATCTTCATGCCTGTGTTTCAGATTCTTAAAGACTACAGTGCTGCTCATCACTTGCTCCTAGTCTGAGGGACTGATTACCTCATCTTCCACTGCACTGTCTTCTGTCAGTGGGACTCAGTCATTAGTTTACATTTTATAATACTACATACAACCTAAACACATCATGGATAAGAATTCCTTTTGCGATTAGTCAAAGAATATTAGTTAAACTAGTCCATTTATTTTGGTTGTGGAGCACATCTTGGCCAATCATTGCTTAGTACTGAGTCATGTCAAGTGTAGGGTGAATATAAATAAATGGCAAAGGTTACAGAATGTAAAGAAAGATGTCCCAAGACCATAGTAAAGGTAATGTAAAGTTACACTAGGTTATTTTAGGTTAGTTTAGGGGAGTTTCATTATGTTTGATTGTTTTTTACCATTTATACAACAAAATGCAATCTCAGCTGCATAACCAACTTAATATTTTACAATTAAAATTATATGACAAAATCATCTGAGCAGTAGTCGTAAACTATTACCAGAATATCACACATGCACCCTTCTTTAAACATGGACTGTATAATATTCCCATTTTTTTTTCAAAACACTCTGACATTCATGCTTATTTCTCTCCTTGGTACCTCCAACATCACTAGTATTCATCTTGGGTGTCATAATATCCAGAGATGAGATGGGATGATGAAAAGTGATTGAATGACACAGGAATTAGTAAAGTATAGGATACACTGTACACATGGTGAACTGGCAGTTTTGCCTTAAATGCACACAATGCTAGTGGCTTTCTTTTGTGCCTAACAATATTTTATTACATGTAAACTACATTATCTGTATATTGCAGAAAAGAAATAAAGTACGTATTTGCATTTATTATTTACATAAAGAGTGAGAATAGGCCTCCATCTAAAAACAATGGCTTCACCTGTGCGGAGGGAAAAGATCCCAAGGCATGGCAATATTGTCTCCTAAATATATGGCGTGCTTTATGATCTTTCTCCCATGCAATTCAAAATTGGGGAGCAAAATTTCAATTGTGTTACAATGATAATGTGTTGCTCTGACATGTTATTTGGAACCGCATTACATATATATTTTATTTAAAAATCATTGATTTCTTAAATGTATACATAATGCATTTTTGAAACATGCCACAGAGGGCATGACTTTGGGTTTTAAGCCAGTAACACTGAATGACTTGAAAGCAGAGTGACAAGGTGCAATAAATATAAATAACTTCTTGCAAGTAGTATGTGAAATGAATTTCTTAAAACATCAGGCTTTACCTCTGAACATTCACTCACCTGAAGTCCACTGATCACGCAGAGGATCGTATTTCTCCACAGAGCTAAGCCATCGTGAGCCATCATAGCCACCAATAGCATATAACTTGTCATGAATCACAGCCACTCCCAGATATGCCCGAGCTTGACCTAGAGGTGCTGCATATGGGTGACAACAAACACAGTGCTATAAATGAATAAAATTGTCTCATTTAAAATATGCAACAGTTATAATCAGGTGCTCTATAACCTCCTCACCCCAAAATTCACTCACTAACACAATTTATTTTCAGTTAAAACCCAATATGGCTTCAATCATTTGACTTATTATAATGTATGAAGCAAGATAGCTGACCACTTTCTCTGTCTCTTATTTTAATGTATGAAGCAAGATAGCTGACCACTTTCTCTGTCTCTTATTTTAATGTATGAAGCAAGTACAGTGGTACCCCGACTTACGATGGTCCCCAAACTCACCCTTTTATGTAAGTTTATTTTTTTAAATGCTTTTGTAAGTGTAATTTTGGGGGTCTAAAAGGACTAGTCTATTTTACATCATTTCTTATGGAGATAAATTCGTTTGGTAATGGCACTTGAACAGCATTCTGGAATGAAAAAATATCGTAAGTCGGGGTACCACTGTACAGTGGTACCTCGACTTACGTTTTTAATCCGTCAGAGAGGGCATTTCTTAAGACGAAACAAACGTAACACGAATCAATTTTCCCCATAAGAAATAATGGAAATAAATTTAATCCGTCCAAGACTTCCAAAAGTAGTTAAATAAAATATTTTTTAGAACTTTTGGACATTAAATAATACACAATTTAATAAAGAATACATAAATACACATGGAAATATTGTACAATAACATGTCACTTACATTTATTGAAGAGTTGTTGATGTGTGGAGGACGGGAGGAGGGGAGAAGGTGGAGTAGTATGCTAGTGTTTGGAAGGGGAATCCCCTTCCATTAACACTGCAGGTACCAAGTCCTTTTCTGGGGTTACTGGCCTTTTCTTTGAATGCTACACTCCCTGCATGAATGCTACACTCCCTGCATCCTTGCTACACTCCCTGCATCCTTGCTACACTCCCTGCATCCTTGCTACACTCCCTGCATCCTTGCTACACTCCCTGCATCCTTGCTACACTCCCTGCATCCTTGCTACACTCCCTGCATCCTTGCTACACTCCCTGCATCCTTGCTACACTCCCTGCATGCCTGCTACACTCCCTGCATGCCTGCTACACTCCCTGCATAAATGCTTCACTCCCTGCACATTTTTTACCACAGGCTTGGCACTAGGAGCTTTCTTGGGGCCCATGGTGGCTTATTTAGCAGTTGCAAGCACTAAAAACAGTGGAATAATGACAATATACTGGTATGAATGCGTGGGTGTGGGTGGGTGGTCGCTCTCGCTTGTAAACAATAGCACACTGACGCTCCCTGGAGTGCGCGCTCAGCTGGGCTCCAAGCGAACAGGTCCGGTACGAAAGGCGTAAGACGAATCAATCAACGGATGTCGCATTCAAATTTCTTACGTTATAAGTAACGGATATCGAATATAACGTAAGGTGATAACAACGTAAGTCGAGGTACCACTGTACTTTTCTTTCACTGGTGTCCTGTGGAATCCAGTATGTTAACCAATAACAAGTATTTAGACTGACATCTTTCTTGCAGACAACTGGGAATATTCTGCATTTTTTTTAATCATTTACTGCAAACCCTCATTACAATGAACTAATGGGGATGGGATTCTACCAGTGTCAATTAAATCAGACTAATGTTAAAAATTTTCATAAAATGTACAAAAGTACTCTACTATACATCTAATATACAGTAGTACCGTACACACAATTTACATACATACTGCAATAAATGTAGACAATAAAGAAGTTAAAATCTATATTCATATCTATTTTATACATATAAATATAAATATATCTGTATTTTGTACAGATATAAACAGTATATGGTAGTAGGTTGGTAGACAGCAACCACCCAGGAAGGTACTACCATCCTGCCAGGTGACTGTGAAACAGAAACCTGAAACTGTTTTACATGATGGTAGGATTGCTGGTGTCTTTTTTCTGTCTCATAAACATGCAAGATTTCAGGTACATCTTGCTACTTCTACTTACACTTAGGTCACACTACACATTCATGTACAAGCATATATATACACACCCCTCTGGGTTTTCTTCTATTTTCTTACTAGTTCTTGTTCTTATTTCCTCTTATCTCCATGGGGAAGTGGAACAGAATTCTTCCTCTGTAAGCCATGCGTGTCGTAAGAGGCGACTAAAATGCCGGGAGCAAGGGGCTAGTAACCCCTTCTCCTGTATATATTACTAAATGTAAAAGGAGAAACTTTCGTTTTTCCTTTTGGGCCACCCCGCTTCGGTGGGAAACGGTCGACGTGTTGGAAGAAAGAAAGAAGGATTGCTGGTGTCTTTTTTCTGTCTCATAAACACACTGGATAACAGGTATATCTAGCTACTTCTACTTACACTTTAGGTCACACTGCACAGGCATGCACATGCATATATATACATACACACATCTAGGTTTTTCTTCTTTTTCTTGTTAGCTCTTGTTCTTTTTATTTTCTCTATTGTCCATGGGGAAGTGGAAAAGAATCTTTCCTCCGTAAGCCATGCGTGTCGTATGAGGCGACTAAAATGCCGGGAGCAATGGGCTAGTAACCCCTTCTCCTGTACACATTTACTAAAAAAGAGAAGACGAAAAACTTTATAAAACTGGGTTGTTTGAATGTGCGTGGATGTAGTGCGGATGATAAGAAAGAGATGATTGCTGATGTTATGAATGAAAAGAAGTTGGATGTCCTGGCCCTAAGCGAAACAAAGCTGAAGGAGGTAGGCGAGTTTCAGTGGGGAGAAATAAATGGGATTAAGTCAGGAGTATCTGAGAGAGTTAGAGCTAAGGAAGGGGTAGCAATAATGTTGAAGGATCAGTTATGGAAGGAGAAGAGGGAATATAAATGTGTAAATTCAAGGATTATGTGGATTAAAATAAGGGTCGGATGCAAAAAGTGGGTCATAATAAGCGTGTATGCACCTGGAGAAGAGAGGAGTGTAGAGGAGAGAGAAAGATTTTGGGAGATGTTAAGCGAATGTATAAGAACTTTTGAACCAAGTGAGAGAGTAATTGTGGTAGGGAAAAAAAATGCTAAAGTAGGAGAAACATGTAGAGAGGGTGTAGTAGGTAAGTTTGGGGTGCCAGGTGTAAATGATAATGGGAGCCCATTGATTGAACTTTGTATAGAAAGGGGTTTAGTTATAAGTAATACATATTTTAAGAAAAAGAGGATAAATAAGTATACAAGATATGATGTAGGGCGAAATGACAGTAGTTTGTTGGACTACGTATTGGTAGATAAAAGACTGTTGAGTAGACTTCAGGATGTACATGTTTATAGAGGGGCCAAAGATATATCAGATCACTTTTTAGTTATAGCTACAGTGGGAGTAAAAGGTAGATGGGATACAAGGAAAATAGAAGCAGTAAGTAAGAGAGAGGTGAGATTAATAAGTTGAGGAAGCCTAGGGAACAAATGAATTTGACAGTTAAAAATAGGAGAGGAGAGTTATTAAATGGAGAGTTAGAGGTATCGGGAAGATGGAGGGAATATTTTGAGGAGTTGTTAAATGTTGATGAAGACAGGGAAGCTGTGATTTCGTGTATAGGGCAAGGAGGAATAACATCTTGTAGGAGTGTGGAAGAACCAGTTGTGAGTGTGGGGGAAGTTCGTAAGGCAGTGGATAGAATGAAAGGGGGTAAGGCAGCTGGGATTGATGGGATAAAGATAGAAATGTTAAAAGCAGGTGGGGATATAGTTTTGGAGTGGTTGGTGCTCTTATTTAATAAATGTATGGAAGAGGGTAAAGTACCTAGGGATTGGCAGAGAGCATGTATTGTTCCTTTGTATAAAGGCAAAGGGGACAAAAGAGAGTGCAAAAATTATAGGGGAATAATTCTGTTGAGTGTACCTGGTAAAGAGCATACTGCGTCAAACAGAGCAATATCGTAATATTGTGGGGCTTTGGTATAGTTTTTACTCTGGACAGTGGTAGAAAGACAGATCTCATGGGAATGTTCACCAGCTCTGCTACTTATATGGAAAGTTTACTTTGTTGGACCTTGCATGGGCTTTCACTCTGGTGCCTTGTTCCCAAAATGCTGTGCATATTATGGGCTTTTAATTTATTGTATTGAGGATTATGCGGATTAAAATAAGGATAGGATGCAAAAAGTGAGTCATAATAAGTGTGTATGCACCTGGAGAAAAGAGGGGTGTAGAGGAGAGAGAGAGATTTTGAGAGATGTTAAGTGAGTGTGTAGGAACTTTTGAACCAAGTGAGAGAGTAATTGTGGTAGGGGACCTAAATGCTAAAGTAGGAGAAACATTTAAAGAGGGTGTGGTAGGTAAGTTTGGGGTGCCAGGTGTAAATGATAATGGGGACCCTTTGATTGAATTTTGTATAGAAAGGAGTTTGGTTATAGGTAATACATATTTTAAGAAAAAGAGGATAAATAAGTATAAGTATACAAGATATGATGTAGGGCGTAATGACAGCGATTTGCTGGGCTGTGTGTATTGGTAGATAAAAGACTGTTGGGTAGACTTCAAGATGCACATGTTTATAGAGGGGCCACAAATATATCTGATCACTTTTTAGTTGTAGCTACAGAGAAAAAGATAGATGGGATACAAGGAAAACGGAAGCAGCAGGTAAGAGAGAGGTGAAGGTTTATAAGCTAAAGGAGGAGGCAGTTAGGGTACAATATAAACAACTACTGGAGGATAGATGGGCTAGTGAAAGTATAGGTAATGGGGTTGAAGATGTATGGGGGAGGTTTAAGAATGTAGTGTTAGAGTGTTCAGAAGAAGTTTGTGGTTACAGGAAAATGGGTGCAGGAGGGAAGAAGAGCGATTGGTGGAATGATGATGATGTAAAAACATTAGTAAAACAGAAAAAGTTAGCATATGAGAGGTTTTTACAAAATAGAAGTGATGCAAGGAGGGAGGAGTATATGGAGAGGAAAAGAGAGCAGTGAAGCAATGTAAAAAGAAAGCAAATGAGAGAGTGGGTGAGATGTTATCAACAAATTTTGTAGAAAATAAGAAAAAGTTTTGGAGTGAGATTAATAAGTTGAGGATGCCTAGGGAACGAATGGATTTGACAGTTAAAAGTAGGAGAGAAAAGTTATTAAATGGAGAGTTAGAGGTGTATCAGGAAGATGGAGGGAATATTTTGAGAAATTGTTAAATGTTGATGAAGATAGGGAATCAGTGATTTCGTGTATAGGGCAAGGAGGAATAACATCTTGTAGGAGTGAGGAGGAGCGAGTTGTGAGTGTGGGGGAAGTTCGAGAGGTGGTGGGTAGAATGAAAGGGGGTAAGGCAGCTGGGATTGATGGGATAAGGCTAGAAATGTTAAAAGCAGTGGGAATATAGTTCTAAAGTGGTTGGTGCTTTTATTTAATAAATATATGGAAGAGAGTAAGGTTTTTTTTTTTTTTTTTTTTCAACAAGTTGGCCGTCTCCCACCGAGGCAGGGTGACCCAAAAAAAGAAAATCCCCAAAAGAAAAACTTTCATCATCATTCAACACTTTCACCACACTCATACATAATCACTGTCTTTGCAGAGGAGCTCAGATACGACAGCTGAGAAAAGTCCCTCCCAGCTGTCACTATCTCAGACCCCTCCTTTAAAGTGCAGGCATTGTACTTCCCATTTCCAGGACTCAAGTCCAACTAAATCAATTAACTGGTTTCCCTGAATCCCTTCACACAATGTTACCCTGCTCACACTCCAACAGATCGTCATGTCCCAAAACCATTCGTCTCCATTCACTCCTATCTAACACGCTCACACATGCTTGCTGGAAGTCCAAGCCCTCGCCCACAAAACCTCCTTTACCCCTTCCTCCAACCTTTCTAGGACGACCCCTACCCCGCCTTCCTTCCCTACAGATTTATACGCTCTCCAAGTCATTCTACTTTGATCCATTCTCTCTAAATGACCAAACCACCTCAACAACCCCTCTTCAGCCCTCTGACAAATACTTTTAGTAACTCCACACCTTCTCCTAATTTCCACTTTCCCGAATTTTCTGCATAATATTTACACCACAATTGCCCTTAGACAGGACATCTCCACTGCCTCCAGCCTCCTCCTCGCTGCAGCATTTGCAACCCATGCTTCACACCCATATAAGAGTGTTGGTACCACTATACTTTCGTACATTCCCTTCTTTGCCTCCATGGATAAAGTTTTTGTCTCCACAGATACCTCAATGCACCACTCACCTTTTTTCCTTCATCAATTCTATGGTTAACCTCATCCTTCATAAACCCATCCGCTGACACATCAACTCCCAAATATCTGAAAACATTTACTTCTTCCATAATCCCTCTCTCCAATGTGATATCCAATTTTCTTTATTTAAATCGTTTGATACCCTCATCACCTTACTCTTATCTATGTTCACTTTTAACTTTCTACCTTTACACACTCTCCCAAACTCGTCCACTAACCTTTGCAACTTTTCTTTAGAATCTCCCATAAGCACAGTATCATCAGCAAAAAGTAACTGTGTCAACTCCCATTTGCATTTAATTCTCCATAATTTAATCCCACCCTCTCCCCAACACCCTAGCATTTACTTTTTACAACCCCATCTATAAATATATTAAACAACCATGGTGACATTACACAACCCTGTCTAAGACCTACTTTTACCGGAAGTAATCTCCCTCTCTCCTACACACCCTAACCTGAGCCTCACTATCCTCATAAAAACTCTTTACAGCCTTCAGTAACTTACTACCTATTCCATACACTTGCAACATTTGCCACATTGCTCCCCTATCCACTCTATCATATGCCTTTTCTAAATCCATAAATGCAATAAAAACTTCTCTACCTTTATCTAAATACTGTTCACATATATGCTTCACTGTAAACACTTGATCTACACATCCCCTACCCACTCTAAAGCCTCCTTGCTCATCTGCAATCCTTATATAAAGTCAAAGGGGACAAAAGAGAGTGCAAAAATTATAGGGGAATAAGTCTGTTGAGTCCTAGGTAGTAGGTTGGTAGACAGCAACCGCCCAGGAAGGTACTACCTTCCTGCCAAGTGAGTGTACAACAGAAGCCTGTACGTAATTGTTTTACATGATGGTAGGATTGCTGGTGTCTTTATTCTGTCTCATAAACATGCAAGATTTCAGGTATATCTTTGTTACTTCTACTTACACTTAGGTCACACTACACATTCATGTACAAGCATATATATACACACACCCCTCTGGGTTTTCTTCTATTTTCTTACTAGTTCTTGTTCTTATTTCCTTTTATCTCCATGGGGAAGTGGAACAGAATTCTTCCTCCGTAAGCCATGCGTGTAGTAAGAGTCGACTAAAATGCCGGGGGCAAAGGGCTAGTAATTCCTTCTGTATACATTACTAAAGTTAAAAAGAGAAACTTTTGTTTTTCTCTTTGGGCCACCCCACCTTGGTGGGAAACGGCCGATTTGTTGAAAGAGAAGAAGTCTGTTGAGTATAACTCGCAAACTGTATGGTAGAGTTATTATTGAAAGAATTAAGAGTAAGATGGAGAGTAGGATAGCAAATGAACAAGGAGACTTTAGGAAGGGTAGGGGATGTGTAGACCAAGTGTTTACAGTGAAACATATAGGTGAACAGTATTTGGATAAGGGTAAAGAGGTTTTTGTGGATTTTATGGATTTGGAAAGGCATATGACAGGGTGGATAGGGGGGCAATGTTGCAGATGTTGCAAATGTATGGAATAGGAGGCAGGTTATTGAAAGCGGTGAAAAGTTTTTACGAGGATAGTGAGGATCAGGTTAGAGTATGTAGGAGAGAGGGAGATTATTTCCCAGTAAAAGTAAGCCTTAGATAAGGATGTGTGATGTCACCATGGTTGTTCAACATATTTATAGATGGGGTTGTAACAGAAGTGAATGCTTGGGTGTTGGCAAAAGGTGTGGGGTTAAAAGATAAAGAATCTAACACAAAGTGGGAGTTGTCACAGTTGCTCTTTGCTGATGACACTGTGCTTTTGGGAGATTCTGAAGAGAAGTTGCAGAGGTTGGTGGATGAGTTTGGTAGGGTACGTAAAATAAGAAAATTAAAAGTGAGTATAGGAAAGAGTAAGGTGATGAGGATAACAAAAAAAATTAGGTAATGCAAGAGTGGATATCAGATTGGAGGGAGAGAGTATGGAGGTGAATATATTCAGATATTTAGGAGTAGAAAGTTAAAAGTGAACATAGATAAGAGTAAGGTGATGAGGGTATCAAACGATTTAAATAAAGAAAAATTGGATATCACATTGGAGAGAGGGATTATGGAAGAAGTAAATGTTTTCAGATATTTGGGAGTTGACGTGTCAGCGGATGGGTTTATGAAGGATGAGGTTAACCATAGAATTGATGAAGGAAAAAAGGTGAGTGGTGCATTGAGGTATCTGTGGAGACAAAGAACGTTATCCATGGAGGCAAAGAAGGGAATGTACGAAAGTATAGTGGTACCAACACTCTTATATGGGTGTGAAGCATGGGTTGCAAATGCTGCAGCGAGGAGGAGGCTGGAGGCAGTGGAGATGTCCTGTCTAAGGGCAATGTGTGTGTAAATATTATGCAGAAAATTCGGAATGTGGAAATTAGGAGAAGGTGTGGAGTTACTAAAAGTATTTGTCAGAGGGCTGAAGAGGGTTGTTGAGGTGGTTTGGTCATTTAGAGAGAATGGATCAAAGTAGAATGACTTGGAGAGCGTATAAATCTGTAGGGGAAGGAAGGCGGGGTAGGGTCGTCCTAGAAAGGTTGGAGGGAAGGGGCAAAGGAGGTTTTGTGGGCGAGGGCTTGGACTTTCAGCAAGCATGTGTGAGTGTGTTAGATAGGAGTGAATGGAGACGAATGGTTTTTGGGACATGACGATCTGTTGGAGTGTGAGCAGGGTAACATTTTGTGAAGGGATTCAGGGAAACCAGTTAATTGATTTAATTGGACTTGAGTCCTGGAAATGGGAAGTACAATGCCTGCACTTTAAAGGAGGGTCTGAGATAGTGACAGCTGGGAGGGACTTTTCTCAGCTGTCGTATCTGAGCTCCTCTGCAAAGACAGTGATTATATATGAGTGTGGTGAAAGTGTTGAATGATGATGAAAGTATTTTCTTTTTGGGGATTTTCTTTCTTTTTGGGTCACCCTGCCTCGGTGGGAGACGGCCGACTTGTTGAAAAAAAAAAAAAAAAAATTTAGGAGTGGACATGTCAGCAGAAGGGTCTATGAAAGATGAGGTGAATCATAGAAATCACGAGGGGAAAGAGGTGAGTGGTGCACTGAGGAGTCTGTATGGACAAAGAACTTAGTCAATGGAAGCAAAGAGGGGAATGTATGAGAGTATAGTTATACCAACACTCTTATATGGATGTGAAGCATGGGTGATGAATGTTGCAACAAGGAGAAGGCTGGAGGCAGTGGAGATGTAGTGTCTGAGGGCAATGTGTGGTGTGAATATAATGCAGAGAATTCGTAGTTTGGAAATTAGGAGGAGGTGCGGGATTACCAAAACTATTATTCAGAGGGCTGAGGAGGGGTTGTTGAGGTGGTTCGGACATTTAGAGAAGATGGAATGAAATTTAATGACCGAGAGTGTATAAATCTGTAGTGGAGGGAAGGCGGGGTAGAGGTCGGCCTAGGAAAGGTTGGAGGGAGGGGGTAAAGGAGCTTTTGTGTACGAGGGGCTTGGACTTCCTGCAAGCATGCATGAGCATGTTAGATAGTAGTGAATGGAGACAAATGGTTTTTAGGACTTGACATGCTGTTGGAGTGTGATCAGGGTAATATTTGTGAAGGGATTCAAGGAAACCGGCAGGCCGGACTTGAGTCCTGGAGATGGGAAGTACTGTGGCTGCACTCTGAAGGAGGGGTGCATCTCTGGCAAAACAGTGATGGAGTGAATGATGATGAAAGTTTTTCTTTTTCGGGCCACCCTGCGTTGGTGGGAAACGGCCAATGTGTTAATAAAATAAAAAAAAAATTACAAACTGAAATAAACTATTATTATTATTACACTTTTGTTCATTTGTGAGCTCTTGAAGTAGCTCTCTGCAAACATCAACAAAAAGCCCCCAGTACATCATTACACTTTAATCTAATATGTTCCCATAATTCCTCTTATATCGGTGGGATATGGTCAGTTTGTTGAAAGAAGAATCTTTCTTATAAAGCTCCTCCATTTAATGCAATTTTTAGTAAATGTGATTGAAAAGGTACATCAAAGCAGTTCAATTTTGAATGCACTTTTTCAATCACATTTACAAAAAAAATCCAACTAGTATATAGAAGAGTTTTATAAGAGAGGTTACTGTACTGAAGAAAAGAATTACTGTACAGTCAGTTAAATCTACCATGTATACTTAATACTGATTTCCCTTTAGATGACAACATAACTATCAATATTAATTTTCATCTCCATGGGGAAGTGAAAAAGAATGCTTCCTTCATAAGCCATGCATGTTGTAAGAAGTGACTAAAATGCTGGGAGCAAGAGGCTAGTAACCCCTTCTCCTATTTACATTCCTAAATGTAAAAAGAAAAACTTTTCTTTTTTTCTTTTTAGGTCACTTTGTCTTGGCAGGAGATGGCAAGTATACATTAAAAAAAATAATTTTCACTCACCAATTGGTGTCCATGTATCAGAGCCTGGATCAAACTTCTCACAGGTAGAAAGTACTTGACTGGTACCACCATATGAGCATATACCACCAACAGCATAGAGTGAGCCATGAAGAGCAACCATTCCAAAGTGACCTCGACCCCCACTTAGAGCGCCACGGGGCACCCAACTGACATTATTTTCATCATAAACCTTGAAAAGAAAGATTATTTACCATCACATTCATCATAATATTCAATATTAAAAAAAATGGCTAGTATGAGAATAATTAGCATGGGCAGCATTTGTTAAACAGTTATTTTTCTCATGCTTGACTTTTGTATAATTATGATGTATTAATTTTTTGAGTATTGTAACTAGTTTACTGTCTTACCAAATATTTTATAAATGTAATGTCCCAGATCAGGCCTTGATCCACCAGGAGGCCTGATCTGGGACCAGGCCACAAAAGCACTGACACCCAGTCACCCTCCGGGTAACATATTGTAAAGCTTGTCAAAAATCCCTACCCAAAGTGTAATGTATTTAGTGAAAAAAAAATTGTGTTTAGGAGTGTGCGCTCATAGTGTTACGTGCATGATACTGTGAAATTAAAATTTATAACAATTTAGCAAAATTACCAAAAGCTGATTTTCATATTTCTCATGTGACTTTCCACCAGCAAAGTAGAGGACTCCATCAAGGAATGAAGCTGCTGCCCCATGGACAGGTGCCGGTAAGTCACATAATTGATGCCAGGTGTTAGTAAGTACCCTGTAGCACTCACATGAAGCAAGAAATGTGTTGTTTGTCTGACCACCTGTAATGAAATAACCTTATGTAAAATGCTTAATATCATACACTGTGTACATACGATTTAGGGCAGGAAAAAGTATTAATGATGCTATCAATAAGATGCCAGACTGTTGATTCAACTCTAGAAAGTAATACCTAATGGGCCTTGAATGATCTATAAAAAGCACTTGACACTGTAGAATAAAATATCTTGCTGCTGAAGCTAGAGTATTATGGTATTTAAAGGCATGCTCTCATTCATACAAGTTCTACTTTGCTGACAGACATCAACTTGATACTACCTCATTAACACAAACTACAGCATCAACTTGATACTACCTCATTAACACAAACTATCAAAATAGGGGTGCCTCAGGGTAGTATCCTTGGTCCACAATTATTCCTCATCTACATAAAATGACCTCTCAAATGCCTCCCATGAACTTACACCAGTCCTGTTTATAGATGACACAACATTTGTCATATCTAGCTCAGATCTTATTGTCTTCAACAACATAGTGAATGAGGAGCATGTAAAGATTTCTATCTGCATGGTAACCAATAAACTTACTCATAATATTGGCAAGATCCTCTATATGTTGTTTGGGTATAAAGCTAAAAATACCCATTTTAACATAAAAATATATAATTTTCACACAGAAAGGCAAGACGAGAAGAAAATTCTTAGGGATACACCTTGACTGCAACCTGAATTCAATACTCACATATAACTAAGAAAACTTCCAAAATTTTGGACAATCTATAAATAATACACTACTTTGCTCCTCAATCAACATTACTCCCTCTGTACTAGTCTCTAATGAACCTTTTCCATTAAATCCAGAATTGTTCATAAAAGTAACAAACAATTCTAGATTTAATAGACTTTCTCCATTGCTTCCAAATTTTGTCCCATCACAGATTTTTCCATTAAATCTGAAATCCAATAAATCAGGGTCCAATAAAATGAATGTGAAGTGGAAATCTATAAATTATTGTATACTCTGACAGGACTGATGGTTTCTTTTGTTTCATAAAAGCATAAGATGACAGGTAAATCTTTCTACCAATACTTACATCCAGTATTCATTACACATGGAACTGTGCATGTACAAGTACAGTGGACCCCCGAGTTTCGGTCATAATTCATTCCAGAAGGCTGTTCAAGTGCCATTACCAAACGAATTTGTTCCCTTAAGGAAAAATGTAAATTAGATTAGTCCTTTCAGACCCCCCAAAATACACACACAAAAGCACTTACAATATTAAACTTACATAATTGTTCGATTTCCGAGGTGACCGAAACTCGGGGGTACACTGTATGCATATGCACACTCATCTAGATTCTCTTCTAATTTCTGAATAGTTTTTGTCCTTGTGATGCTTTCTTTTAATTTTGTGTGGAAGTGGGTGAGAATTCTTCCTCTGTAAGCAATGCATGTTGTAAAAGGCAGCTAAAATGCTGGGAGCAAGGGGACAGGTAGCCAGTAATGGCATTTGTAGTGGATTGAGAAAAGATTATTTTGCTATGATTGTAACAATAATGAATACTAATTCTAGAACCAAAGGACTTTGTCCATGGCTTCCAAATCTATCGACCCATTGGATCTTGTTACATATTTCCAAAGTCCATTAAATGGAAGGTTTACTGTAACAAAAAGAAAAGGAAGGAAATTCTAAAATTGCTGAACTCATATTTTTTTATATATAATATGCTGGTAGTCTCCCACCAAGGCAGGGTGACCCAAAAAACATAGGCACTTTCAACATCATTCACACCATCATTGTCTTTGCAGAAGCACGCAAGATATAGAAGGATTTTGTTTCCTAAATACTAATGTATATCTTTCTTTCAACATGTTGGCCGTTTTCCACCGAGGCAGGGTGGCCCAAAAGGAAAAACGAAAGTTTCTTCTTTTACATTTAGTAATATATACAGAAGGGGTTACTAGCCCCTTGCTCCCGGCATTTTAGTCACCTCTTACAACACGCATGGCTTACGGAAGAAGAATTCTGTTCCACTTCCCCATGGAGATAAGAGAAAATAAGAACAAGAACTAGTAAGAAAACAGAAGAAAACCCAGAGGGGTGTGTATATACAGTGGTACCTCGAGTTACGATGGTCCCCAAAATCGCCCTTTTATGTAAGTTTATTTTTTTAAATGCTTTTGTAAGTATATTTTTGGGGGTGTAAAAGGACTAGTCTATTTTACATTATTCCTTATGGGGATAAATTCGTTTGGTAATGGCACTTGAACAGCATTCTCGAACAAAAAAATATCGTAACTCGAGGTACCACTGTATATGCTTGTACATGAATGTGTATTGTGACCTAAGTGTAAGTAGAAGTAGCAAGATGTACCTGAAATCTTGCATGTTTATGAGACAGAAAAAAAGACACCAGCAATCCTACCATCATGTAAAACAATTACAGGCTTTCGTTTTACACTCACTTGGCAGGACGGTAGTACCTCCCTGGGTGGTTGCTGTCTACCAACCTACTACCTAGAACTAATGTATATATGTACAGTATATTGCAAAGAAACAAAACTCTGATCATTATTTTATACCTACCAAGAATATATACCAGGTTGTCATGAGTAGCAACAGCACAGTATGCTCTGGCTTTATCCATAGCAGGGAGGACTTGAAGCTGGTATTCATTACGATCATTATGTTGTACACCTGCATCAGGTATACTACAGCGCCACGATGAGTAACCAAGGGCAAAGCATTCAACATTACCAAGCAGACGACCATTTGACTCGCCTCCCATCACAAGTAACACCTTGGCACAAAGGAACAGCTTCTATTATGTCATTTTAAACAGAATACAAGTGTTACATCTGTAATTAAATAAAAATTACCCTATACGTACTTATTAAACAAATAAAGAGTTCATTACAAATACTATACAGTGGACCCCCGAGTAACGTAAAAACTTCATTCCAGAAGCCTGCTCAAGTGCCATTACCGAACGAATTTACTCCCTTAAGGAATAATGTCACGTAGGTTAGTCTATTTCAGACCCCCAAAAATACACTTCCACAAGCACTTGCAATATTATACTTACATAATTGTACGATTTCCGAGGTGTTCGTTACTCGGGGGTCCACTGTATTGTAATTAGCTGTCATAAAACTTTACATATGCTATAATCATGGCGATAAATAATAATATACATTCTTGTGAATAACATGGCTTCCAGGTAACTCAAATTTAGATAAAACAAACTTAATTCCAAAGAACTAAAACAATCATATAGCAATACTCTATTAACATCATGTTTTAGTTTTTTTTTAACACGTCGGCTGTTTCCCACCGAGGCAGGGTGACCCAAAAAGAAAGAAAAACACAAAAAGAAAGAAAAAACTTTCATCATCATCATTCAACGCTTTCACCATCACTCATACATAATCAGTCTTTGCAGAGGTGCTCAGTTACGACAGCTTAGATGTCCCTCCAAACCGCCAATATCCCAAACCCCTCCTTTAAAGTGCAGGCATTGTACTTCCCATTTCCAGGACTCAAGTCCGGCTAACCGGTTTCCCTGAATACCTTCACAAAATATTACCCTGCTCACACTCCAACAGCTTGTCAGGTCCCAAAAACTATTCATCTCCATTCACTCCTATCTAACACGCTCTCGCATGCTTGCTGGAAGCCCAAGCCCCTAGCCCACAAAACCTCCTTTACCCCCTCCCTCCAACCTTTTCGAGGACAACCCCTACCTTGCCTTCCTTCCCCTACAGATTTATATGCTCTACAGTTCTTTCTACTTTGTCCCATTCTCTCTAAATGACCAAACCTCAACAACCCCTCTTCAGCCCTCTGACTAATACTTTTAGTAACTTGACACCTCCTCCTAATTTCCACACTACGAATTCTCTGCATAATATTTACACCACACATTGTCCTTTAAATTTATTGAGTGGAAATTATATACTAGTAGAAAATAGTCATCCTCCCAGCAATCTCAGAATTAAGAGATTCCAATCTAGAATGCTCATCACTAAAGTATGGTGGCTCCCCCTCTCCAACTAGGGCACAAATTATGTCATCCTTTACACTTTAGGACATCCTTCAGTTGTCTAAGAAGTGACTGACACACGTTCTTCAGGGTTTCTGGGGGGTAAATTCTCCAACTCATGGATGGCGACCTCCAGCCATGGAAGTGGGCTGATGTTCTTTCCCTGTAGATCTCTCTTTATCACAGCCCAGAGGCTTTCCATAGGGTTTAAGTCTGGGGAATCACTTGGCCAGTCACTGAAGAAGATGTCATAGTTACAAAACCACTGAACAACTAATTTTGCAGTGTTGTAAGAAACACAGTTTTGCATAAAAATCTGCACCACACTGCATGAAAGATTCAGGCAAATGATCATAGAACAATTCAAGATAAGCTATTACAGTTAATGTTAGGAAAGACATGTTTCTAGGCTTCCCTGGACATGCTTCTGGTGTGGGCATGTCGTAGCCACCTCCCTCATGGAACAGACGCAACCAGGTCCTCACTGAATGCTTATACATACCGATGCCTTCTGCTATTTCCTTCATTTGATAGCCTGCCTTATGTAATCCAATGATATGTGCATTTGTCTCTTTGTGTCAGTGACTTACTCTTGACCACATTTATTTGTCTATGGGCAAAAATGTCCGACAAACTTGGTGCACAAGATCACATGTTGCTTGAAGACCATGGACACAAATTCATCCACCACACATGCCCAGAAGGCACTTAGGATACATCCAGTAGCCTTAGGGAATACTGAAACAACCCACTACGAGTTGCTAAGCCAGCATAACTTTTTGCCACACCAAAACACCTAACAGGATAGAGTATATTAAGTGCCAGCACCAACAGCCTGATTGATCAGGGGTCACTCAGGTGGCCTTTTCACCAGCCATAATAGTATTAAGAATTTATTTAGTTATGGATACTATCTCTCTTCTTTCAACACACCGGCCGTATCCCACTGAGGTGGGGTGGCCCAAAAGGAAAAACAAAAGTTTCTCCTTTTACATTTAGTAATATATACAGTAGAAAAGGTTACTAGCCCCTTGCCCCCGGCATTTTAGTCGCCTCTTACGACACGCATGGCTTATGGAGGAAGAATTCTGTTCCACTTCCCCATGGAGATAAGAGGAAATAAACAAGAACAAGAACTAGTAAGAAAATAGAAGAAAACCCAGAGGGGTGTGTATATACATGCTTGTACATGCATGTGTAGTGTAACCTAAGTGTAAGTAGAAGTAGCAAGACATACCCAAAATCTTGAAGAAAAAAGACACCAGCAATCCTACCATCATGTAAAACAATTACAGGCTTTCGTTTTACACTCACTTGGCAGGACGGTAGTACCTCCTTGGGCGGTTGCTGTCTACCAACCTACTACCTAGGATTTATGGATATATTTGTATCAATTTAATAATCACTATGTATGATATCCAGGAAACTAGGCAAACACTTTATTATAAAATAATCTATATGTTTATTTAATAGTGAAGCAGATTAAAGGATATAATAAACAGTTAAGAAGGTAAAATATAGCAGAGTTTCAGTATTCTTATGTCAGTAGAATTTAAGATATTTATATTACTTTATACATGAGCACAGAAGTAGCTTTAACAAACCTACTAATATTAAATAATAATCAAATGAAAATTAAGTACCAGGACTGTTTCACTGCTTCAAGCATACATGAACACACACACACACACATAAGTATGATAAAGCACCTAAATTACTGGGAACGGTTGAAGGTCCTTGATCTGTATTCCCTGGAACGCAGGCGAGAGAGATACGTACATGATAATATACACTTGGAAGGTCCTGGAGGGATTGGTACCAAACCTGCACACGAAAATCACTCCTTATGAAAGCAAAAGACTCGGCAGGAGATGCAACATTCCCCCGATGAAAAGCAGGGGCGCCACGAGTACACTGTGAGACAACACCATAAGTGTCCGGGGCCCAAGACTGTTCAACTGCCTCCCAGCATACATTAGGGGGATTACCAATAGACCCCTGGCTGTCTTCAAGAAGGCACTGGACAAGCACCTAAAGTCAGTACCTGACCAACTGGCCTGTGGTTCGTACGTCAGTTTGTGTGTGGCTGGCAGTAACAGTCTGGTTGATCAGACCCTGATTCACCATGAGGCCTGATCTCAGACCGAGCCATGGGGGCGTTGACCCCTGAAACCCTCTCCAGGTAAACACCACTAGAGAACACATTAGAATCAATAAAAATACATATTCACCAAGGTATCCATTACCTGGCTGTCTTCAAGAAGGCACTGGACAAGCACCTAAAGTCAGTACCTGACCAACTGGCCTGTGGTTCGTACGTCAGTTTGTGTGTGGCTGGCAGTAACAGTCTGGTTGATCAGACCCTGATTCACCATGAGGCCTGATCTCAGACCGAGCCATGGGGGCGTTGACCCCTGAAACCCTCTCCAGGTAAACACCACTAGAGAACACATTAGAATCAATAAAAATACATATTCACCAAGGTATCCATTACCAAGCAAACCACTGGTAGACAACAAATATCCATGGAATATACAGTGAATATCCACCTATGGAATGGGACACACAACACCAACAATGTCACGAGAAATCAGAGCAAGTCTCCAGTGACAGTTGGTTATACAGTATAAGAAATTCCTCTGGAAGTGAGTGAAGTATGCCAGAGGTATCAGAAGGGAGTCAATAGTTTTTATAGTCACACATCCAAAGAATTCTGAGAAGAGAGTATCTATACCAGAATTAATTTTAAGAATGGGCAACCTAAGGCATGAACAGCGCAGCTTCCATCTGGTACTGGGGTACCTGCTGCATTTCTTTTTTACATTATTACCCACCAATACACACCTATGTTACTTGACTGCACGACTACACAAAGTTACATAAGATCTTATAGAATTACATACAAATACAAATACAAACATGATGGCACATTCAGATCACATAAGTATTATCTCGCACTGCAGTAGTGAAAAACACTTATCTCCAAATGTCCACCCTAAATCACTGCACAGCAATAACTGGATACTTAAAATAATATGCAATTCAAATAAGAATAACTAAAATAATAATAATAATAATTTATGTCAACTGGTGAAAGTTTGTTCAGTGGGTAATCATACTTTATTCTATATTAACATGTGGTTTTTGACAATTTAAACTATTTGCACATGAGAGGCATTACGTTTGAGTTTAAAGTATGGTGGATGCCTCCACTCAGATATGTTTAAAGATGAGCACTGTAATGGTGCTTGACTGTATAGTACAGTAATGCAATGTATTATATGTTCTTTACTTTTTTCATCTATTACATTTGGTTCATTAGAAACTGCAATAAATTACATAACTAACCTCTTCCTGTGAATTATGACGTATTTTCTTAGTGGAATCCTCTTGGTCATCAGAACCATCTTCAGTTCCATAAAAGTCAATATCTAAAGGTGTCAAAATATGCCTTAAATCATCTGACAAAAGATGCTTTTCCTCCAGGGAAGCTAACCAGCTAATTATTGTTTGACTGTTGAGAAACCTAAGGTCTATCTTCTCAATAAAAACTGGTAACCATTTCTTTCTCTTATCTGGATCCTTACATGTCCAACGTATTATACCCTTTAAAAAAAAGAATGGTAATAAGTGAGACTTATAAACACTATTCCATTAACAGTAATCAATACAATTTTATAAAACATATACTGTATGTACTCTAATGATTTTGAGAATACTAAAGACTAATTTAACACTATACAATACTGACATATATAGCTTAATCTAACACAAAAGTTTCTCTCTCTTTTAGATACGTATTTGCCTATTTGTCATATTTTTTAAATTTAGCTATCTAGAAGAAAAACCTGTTAGTTTCAGTGACCATAGAGGGAATGTAAAAGAAATGCAATAACTGTGCTGTAAATTAAATCAATAACTGGATTATAATACTGTACAAACAGGAGTTTAAAAAAAAAGGTTGCATCATTTAGAACACAAACCTTTAATAGTTCCTCCTCTGACTCAACACTGAGGTATGGCTCTTTAAGGAGTGTCAACAACGTTTCCGGCTGAAGTGTTAAGAATGCTGGCTGAAGGAGCACCTCGGAGCAGAGAGAACAAGCCAGTGCTAGAGCATCAGCAGCTAGATCATAACAGCGATGAAGAGTGGCAACCTCATACACATCCAGGCATGTTTCCATAACTAAGTGGTTCTTTAAGAGTAGACACAGTAAATTTAATTCATCTATACATTATGATAAAGCTTGACTCAGTAAACTATTGCAAAACTAAAAATAATGCAAACTCATTTATTTACATCTTTGTAAAGGTCATAGCAAATATTTTTAATTTCCTATTTTCCCTATGATATTGCTTTGGTGTAATTACCTATTTGTAATTATCTATGTGGTTACAGGAATGTATTCATGCACCTGGTATGTATTTCTTGTTTTATTTTTCATAATTTTAAACTCTGTAATCACTACCCATGAGTGTATGTATTTTACTAGTCAACTGCCCAATTTGTAAATGATGTATCTACATGTATTAGTGTCAACTGTAAACTCTTAATGAATGTTGATAACTGTCCTCTTAAGTGACAAGTGAAGATACTAAAGATACCTTGTGGTAATCAGCATTACTCTTAATGAATGCTGACAACAGTTCCCTCTAATGTAATATACGCATATACTAAGGATACCTAGTGGTAAATAGCATTCCTGCTGTTATTTAGCTCACTAATCATGTTAGAAATCCTGCATTAAACTAACTTTGATGCATGTTTCTTATTGCCTAGTGGATACTGTTTACTTGGTATGCAGTTGGGTATGATGGTAGATGTGTGGAGGTGGCAGGAAAAGGGTTGATGTAGATGGATGAGAAGCAGTTGGGTATGATGGTAGATGAGTGGAGGTGGCAGGACATGGATTGATGTAGATGGATGAGAAGCAGTTGGGTATGATGGTAGATGTGTGGAGGTGGCAGGACAGGGATAGATGTAGGTGGATGAGAGGCAGTTGGGTATGATGGTAGATGTGTGGAGGTGGCAGGACAGGGATTGATGTAGATGGATGAGAGGCAGTTGGGTATGATGGTAGATGTGTGGAGGTGGCAGGACAGGGATTGATGTAGGTGGATGAGAGGCAGTTGGGTGTGATGGTAGATGTGTGGAGGTGGCAGGACAGGGGTTGATGTAGATGGATGAGAGGCAGTTGGATATGATGGTAGATGTGTGGAGGTGGCAGGACAGGGGTTGATGTAGATGGATGAGAGGCAGTTGGATATGATTGTAGATGTGTGGAGGTGGCAGGACAGGGGTTGATGTAGATGGATGAGAGGCAGTTGGGTGTGATGGTAGATGTGTGGAGGTGGCAGGAAAGGGGTTGATGTAGATGGATGAGAGGCAGTTGGGAATGATGGTAGATGTGTGGAGGTGGCAGGACAGGGATTGATGTAGATGGATGAGAGGCAGTTGGGTATGATGGTAGATGTGTGGAGGTGGCAGGAAAGGGGTTGATGTAGATGGATGAGAGGCAGTTGGGTGTGATGGTAGATGTGTGGAGGTGGCAGGTAAGGGGTTGATGTAGATGGATGAGAGGCAGTTGGGTGTGATGGTAGATGTGTGGAGGTGGCAGGAAAGGGGTTGATGTAGATGGATGAGCGGCAGTTGGGTGTGATGGTAGATGTGTGCAGGTGTCAGGAAAGGGGTTGATGTAGGTGGATGAGAGGCAGTTGGGTGTGATGGTAGATGTGTGGAGGTGACAGAAAAGGGGTTGATGCAGGCAGTTGGGTGTGATGGAAGAGGTGACATGAAAGTGTTGACATAATGACAGGAAGGCAGTTAAGTATGATAACAGAGGTGCTGAGATGACATGGCAGGGAATCGACCCCTGCAACCACAAATAGGTGAGTACACACGCGCGCGCACACCCGCATGCATGCACTGACACAAACATATATATATATATATATAGGTATATTTTATTACATAATATGGTACAAAAGATTTAAGAGATACTGTTGATATAAAGATGGCATATACAATACACGAGGTGAGAGATACATGTCTAGTACATATTGTTACATGTTTGTCACTGATTATAATGCGAAAATCTCATCCAGCTCTTCCGAGCTGGGGCGCGTGTCCAGAATACAGCATGCATTACCCCTCTGAACAGCAGCGCTGAGTCGCTGGAACAGAAAACTAGCTGCCCTGGGATCCCTAGTTACCCTGTTGAGTCTTTTGCCCAGCTCCTTGAGGAACTTAGATGCACTCTTTCCCCATGAGCCAAGGGTCTCTGAGCCTATGGGAACAAACATATAATGATGGGCAAGTTCTCCATATTTTCTCGACTTCTGGGACTCCCTGAAGGAGTAATATATATATATATATATATATATATATATATATATATATATATATATATATATATATATATATATATATATATATATATATATATATATATATATATATATATAATATATACAGTGGACCCTCGGTTTTCGCTAAAAATTCTTTCCAGAATGCTTCTAAAGTGCCATTACAGAGCAATTTACTTCCTTAAGAAATAATGTCACGTAGATTAGTCTATTTCAGACCCCCAAAAATACACTTGCAAAAGCACTTACGAAAATACACTTACATAAAGGGCGAGTTTGGAGATGACCGAAAACCGAGGGACCACTGTATATATATATATATATATATATATATATATATATATATATATATATATATATATTACCTTTAAATAGTAACAGCATAGTTTTTTAAGAGAATGTATTTGAAAATAATCAGCAAGGGTAAGGACACTTTGCACATTGTTTTCTGTTAGCGTGGCCTTGCCAGTGTAGATATAGGTGAGTACGGTGTTGAGGATGGCTCCTGAAACATCCTCCAGGACTAGCGTATGGGTCTGTCCCTCCCTCAGCCCAGCTGAGAGCATTCCTCTGAAACAAATATGAAATTTTATAACTGAGACTATGAGAAATAATATTAATTTTATAACTGAAACTATGATAAATAATATTAATTTTATAACTGAAACTATGATAAATAATGTTAATTTAACTTCTAACATCTTTACTAATATTATTAAAAAGCACTCTGCTTCAGTGGGAGACGGATAGTGTGTGAAAATAATAATAATAATGTTTATTTTTTATGTCATACAAATAATAAAGTTAAAAGAATTAATACAATGGTAGGCACAAAAGAAAGCCACTAATTATACAATGCATTTCAGGCAACTAATCATAAAGCTTACATGTTACTTTAATAATAATAATAATAAAAATAATAATAATAATAATAATAATAATAATAATAATAATAATATCTTTATTTGCTACAAGTACATGTACAAGGTATACAGGCCTAGCTGACATCAATGATATACTACTATATAGAAAGCCCCTTGTTATGCTGAGCATTTCCCGCAAATTAGGTCAGTTTTGTCCCAGGATGTGACCCACACCAGTTGACTAACACCCAGGTACCCATTTTATTGATGGGTGAACATAGACAACTGGTGTAAGGAAACACGTCCAATATTTCCACCCCTTCGCTGGGAATCGAACCCGGATCCTCACCGTGTGAAGCGAGAGCTTTTGCCACCAGGCCACGGGGCCACTTAAGAACTAGACATAGACCAATACACAAATAACCCGCACATAGGAGAGAAGAGCTTACGAGGACGTTTCGGTCCGACTTGGACCATTTACAAAGTCACACTAACTGGCCGTTCTCTTTCTGACAAACTCAGAGAGCACAAAAGTAGTGTTAGGCTTGCCGACACCAACAATGCTCTTTTCTGTCATGTCAGAGATCACAATCATCCTACTGACTGGTCTTTTGCTAAAACTGTCTACCCTACTTCTAACTTTCACAGTTGCCGTCTGGTTGAATCCTCCCTTTTACACAACTTTCCTTGTATGAATCTTAGTCGTGGCTTTGTTTCTGTATATGCCTTCCTTTCCCATTACATTGTAAAATGCTCCAAACTTCAGAACACCCGTGACTTAAAAATTGACAGTGAAATATCTGAAAGAAAATCATGCCTACAAAACTTCTTCAACTTTAAAATGCCTCACGCTCACTCATGGAACTCCGTGTTCATCAAGAACTGCAAGAAGCCCCTATCACGTGCTTTTAACATCCTATAGAGAGGGAGCATGGACACTGGGGTCGTCCTGCAGTTACTAAAAACAACAGACATAGACCCACTCCACAAAGGGGGCAGTAAAGCAATAGCAAAGAACTACAGACCAATAGCGCTAACGTCCCATATCATAAAAATCTTTGAAAGGGTTCTAAGAAGCAAGATCGCCACTCATCTAGATACCCATCAATTACACAACCCAGGGCAGCATGGGTTTAGAGCAGGTCGCTCCTGTCTGTCCCAACTACTGGACGACTACGACAAGGTCCTGGATGCTCTAGAAGACAAACAGAATGCAGATGTTGCAAAAGCCTTTGACAAGTGTGACCATGGTGTAATAGCACACAAAATGCGTGATAAAGGAATAACAGGAAAAGTTGGCAGATGGATCTATAATTTCCTAACAAACAGAACACAAAGAGTAGTAGTCAGAGTAAAGTCTGAGGCGGCTACAGTGAAAAGCTCTGTTCCACAAGGCACAGTACGTACTCGCTCCCATCCTGTTCCTCATCCTCATATCGGACATAGACAGGGATATAAGCCACAGTGCAGTGTCTTCCTTTGCAGACACCCGAATCTGCATGACAGTGTCCACCGTTGAAGACACTGCAAGACTCCAAGCAGACATCAACCAAATCTTTAAATGGGCTGCAGAAAACAATATGAAGTTCAATGATGAGAAATTTCAATTACTCAGATATGGAAAACGTGAGGAAATTAAAATTTCATCGGAGAATAAAACAAATTCCAACCACACAATAGAGCGAAAAACTAATGTCAAAGACCTGGGAGTGATCATGTCAGGATCTCACCTTCAAGGACCATAACACTGTAGCAATCACATCTGCTAGAAAAATGACAGGATGGATAATGAGACCCTTCAAAACCAGGGATGCCAAGCCCATGATGACACTTTTCAGGTCGCTTGTTCTATCTAGACTGGATATTGCTGCACACTAACTGCACCTTTCAAGGCAGGTGAAATTGATGACCTAGAAAATGTGCAGAGAACCTTCACGGCACACATTACTGCGATAAACCACCTCAATTACTGGGAACGCTTGAAGTTCCTAAACCTGTACTCCCTAGAACGCAGGCGGGAGATACATTATTATATACACTTGGAAAATCCTAGAGGGATTAGTACCAAACTTGCACACGAGAATCACTCCCTACGAAAGCAAGACTCAGCAGACGATGCAACATCCCCCCAATGAAAAGCAGGGGTGCCACTAGCAAGTTGAGAGATAACACAATAAGTGTCAGGGGCCCAAGACTGTTCAACTGCCTCCCAGCGTACATAAGGGGGATTACCAATAGACCCCTGGCTGTCTTCAAGCAGGCACTGGACAGGCACCTAGTCAGTACCTGACCAGCCGGGCTGTGGTTCGTATGTCGGAGTGCGTGCGGCCAGCAGTAACAGCCTGGTTGATCAGGCTCTGATTCACCATAAGGCCTGGTCACAGACCGGGCCGCGGGGGCGTTGACCCCCGGAACTCTCTCCAGGTAAACTCCAGGTAAACTCAAGTTATTTGTGTTGAAGGTTTGAAGCTGATCAGAAGAATTCACAAAATAATATTTGAAAATCAGTATGTTTTTACTCCAATTTCCATAAAAAATGGAAAACTGGCACCTACACAGACCACAATCAAGGATTTTTTTTTTTTTTAGAATAGATACACCAGCATTTAAGGTTTGAAGTTGATCAGAAGAGGCATTCTCCAGTTATTTCATGGAAAACACTGTTTAATAAAACTGGCAAATTAAAACTTACTTAAAATAGGGAGATGCAGCTGCTAGGATGACTTTATGAGCGTGTATGATCTCGTCTCGAGTTGTAATAACCAGATCAGTGAAAAGCCTAGTGTCCCAGGCATCGTGCAGTCCACGGGCCAGGGTGGCAGGCCACCCTCCATCTGCTACACCGTCCACCATCCCTACCGTCATGAAGTGTGCATTAGAATTTGTATCAGCTACTGATACGCCACCATATCATCAACTTAGTCCACTATACTGCCGCAACAAGATCTGCCAGAGCTTACAAGTTCTTTCTATAACAACTTCTGTAATGGTCCTTCGTAATTTTTAATTTTTAATTAAACCTGAACTTGGACATATCTAAATTATACATCTGTCCTGATTTATACGACATATTACAAGGTTAGAAGAGAAGTTATGTTTATCTTACCATGCCACCCAGTAATTCAGTATTAACACATTTGACTTTTAGGTATTTGGAGGGGGGAGGGGTGCCGAGATGTACGAGCCTCTAAACATAGCAATAAATAGGTTCATATGTGTTAATCTACTGTTGTTGGCCAAATCTTCGGAAAGAGGACGAATAGACCGCACTGGACACATGTGGCTTCTTCAGGACTAAGACAGAAACAGCTTAATAAAGTGAGGCCAGACGAATAAGGTAAGGAAACATGTAAGCTTGATAATTTATTTGCTAAATATGAGACGCTGAAGTTACCCAGCTTTTGTGATAGTGTGAGAGATTGTTATAAGGGAGGTTTCTAAGCATTTTGGTCTGTGGAGGTCACTTTCTTGGATGACTAGAGTAGTATCACCCAATTTCAGGAGGTGTTCTTGGATATTTGTGTTATGCGCAGACATTGTTCAGGTCACCACAACCGTGACAATCTAAACAACGTGGAGCAACATCCACATAAGATCGGCCAGGATGAAGTAATGCCCTCCTGCTGGCCTCGGGGAAAACCCATCTTTTCTATATACATACACATGACGCAGCAAAGCCACTCTTTCTTGTATTCCTCATAAGACCTGTCATTAGCTTAGTGGGAGTACCTAGAGTTGTGACACTAACACACCAGTACAGGAGTGGGAAGTGTCGAAGTCGATGCCACATTCAATATCAAGTGTTTTGGGTTGCCTTATACTTGGTTTTGTAAACATCAAACTTGTGTCACTTGAAGCATTGTACTAGGAAGGGAACATGTTCTTTACCCAGGATCTGTGTATAGAGGAAAAGGTTCGATTGGTCAAACGTAAGGTCCGGTGAATTTGTGCTCACCAGAACACCACCACTTTCCTCATAAAGCACAGCTACTCCAGGATTTAGAGGCCAAATGTCCCATTCCTTGTGGTTCAAATAATCTGTGCAAATAACGTTCCCCACCATCTCACCAAGCCACAAGAGGAAACAGGCCTGCCTTTGTCCAGCCGTCTTATCACCAGATTGTCCTTAGAGATCTTGTGGATGTTAGGCCACAAGATCTCTAACTTCCGATTGAGATTTATTAACTAGTAGTACTGCTGGAGATGGATCCTACGTTACAGTGGCACTTTGACCTTGAATTCACTCTCGACGGCCTGTAAGCAGTAGGGAGAATTGTCCTTCAAGGCACCGACATGAAGACGCTGACCATCCAATACTGAGCCACTGAATCGATTAACATACATATCAGCAGAGGCAGTACTAAGGAGCTAAATTCCTCCCCAAAATTACAATAGGCCCCATAACCCCCCAAATTAAAATAATAATAATAATAATAATAATAATAATAATAATAATAACAATAATAATTAACAGAGGTTTGGTATTTGGCTGGTAACGGGTGAAGGCAAACCAGTAAGAATGCTGAGAGTTGTGCACCTTCAGTCACCACTCCAGATAACCGCGGCAGCATATGGGCGACTGGCAAACCTAAGATTAGCGTTCCGTTACCTTACCAAGGATTCGTTCAAGACACTGTATACCGTATACGTCAGGCCCATACTAGAGTATGCAGCACCAGTCTGGAACCCACACCTGGTCAAGCACGTCAAGAAACTAGAGAAAGTGCAAAGGTTTGCGACAAGGTTAGTTCCACAACTCAGGGGTCTGTCTTATGAAGAAAGGTTGAGGGAAATAGGACTAACAACACTGGAGGAAAGAAGGGTCAGAGGAGACATGATAACGACATACAAAATACTGCGGGGAATTGACAAGGTAGATAGTGACAGGTTGTTTCAGAGAGGGAACACAGAAACAAGGGGACACAACTGGAAGCTGAAGACTCAGATGAGTCAAAGGGATGTCAGGAAACATTTCTTCAGCCACAGAGTAGTCAGGAAGTGGAATGGACTAGAGAAAGATATAGTGGAGGCAGGAACCATACATAGTTTTAAGACAAGGTATGATAAAGCTCATGGAGCAGGGAGAGCAGAGACCCAGTAGCAGACAGCGAAGAGGCGGGGCCAGGAGCTGAGTCTCGACCCCTGCAACCACAATTAGGTGAGTACAATTAGGTGAGTACTCCTGGCTCTGCTGGTGACCTCCAGTCAACTTCTGCCGCCAAACCTCCATATGTGCCACCAAGTGGTCCACCAGCCGGGCTCTTTGGGTGCTGTAGGTAGTCTACCTAGGTGCTTCAGCTGGTGGGAGAGCCGAGTAAAAATGACTCCTCCATAATCGCCCGAAGCAAACTTTAACAAAGGGGTAAAATCACTGCTTTGGAAGACACATAAATGATAGGTAAGTACATACACACACTAGTGTGTACAAGCACGCACGTACACCATACATAGTTTTAAGAAGAGGTACGATAAAGCTCATGGAGCAGGAAGTGTGTGAACCTAGTAGCGACTAGTTAAGAGGCGGGGCCAGAATTATTATTATTATTATAATCAAAAGAAGCGCTAGCGGGGCCAGAAGCTATGAATCGACCCCTCCCTGCAACCACAATTAGGTGGGTACACACACAAGGTTTCTGTAGCAAATACATATGATTCTGTTGGTACTGCATTAAAATGATGAAGTTAATGAGCCTTGCATGAGGTAAGTCATCTTGACCTCTCGGATACAGTGTATCAATGGACTGCACCAAATAATCACTGATGCACGTAATAGATAAGGCAACACTATTATAGACGATAGATAAGGAAGATAAGAAAAGATTACTGGAGGTCTATGACACTCGTACTGTCCCGACGTTACCCCTAGTCCATGTTTTATTATTGCTGAGGCGGTGTATGGCGGGTAAGGGGTCATACAGCGCCTGAGAAATGGAAGACAATCAAGTCTGATTCAATTACTGATTATATTGATGGGAGAGTACTAAACCTATTGGAGATACAACGTCTTTGTAATGGGAGGCGGTCAGGTTTGATCCAATTCCATGGATTAAGAGCCCTTCACCATTAAGGCTTCGACTCGATTAAGAAGACAGTGGCTCTAATTCCTTTGATCAAGAACCACTCTCAACATTGAGAGGAGGATGTAGGTAGCAATACTAATACCAATGTTTCAAATCGCCTGATTAACCTTCACGAGTAACAGTTACACTGGAACAATGTAGTCTAACCCATTAATTATTTTAACATCATGGGTAACAGTTACACTGGAACAATGTAGTCTCCCTCATTATTTTAACATCATGGGTAACAGTTACACTGGAACAATGTAGTCTCCCTCATTATTTTAACATCATGGGTAAGTTACACTGGAACAATGTAGTCTCCCTCATTATTTTAACATCATGGGTAAGTTACACTGGAACAATGTAGTCTCCCTCATTATTTTAACATCATGGGTAAGTTACACTGGAACAATGTAGTCTCCCTCATTATTTTAACATCACGGGTAACAGTTACACTGGAACAATGTAGTCTCCCTCATTATTTTAACATCACGGGTAACAGTTACACTGGAACAATGTAGTCTCCCTCATTATTTTAACATCACGGGTAACAGTTACACTGGAACAATGTAGTCTCCATCATTTATCTTAACATCATGAAAAGTCCTTAAAATTATTATAATTATGGAAATAATGAGGTAATCAAGTGCACTCCAAGAGAGGGGAGATCAAGTTCAATTCCTTGGATCCAGGGCTTCTTACTGGCGTCAAGGACCCTCCCTTGAGAAAAATGCCTTTAAAATGGCTTAGACAGATAATCAGGGTTGATCTGAGAAATGGGAGGGCGCTTCAAATTCCTTGAATCAAGAGCCATTCACCAACAAGGTACCCCTCATAGGATAGCTTGTAAAATACTGCACAATAGCACCAGCAAGATTTTCATTTTTTTTGGTGCGACATACTGTATTACTATTATTATTATTAAATTCAGAGCACTAAAACCCGAATGTCATTCAAAGACTGTGTGTATAAATTTGTCAGGCCTCGTGCTGACACGGGTTTTAATCTTGAGACGACCCATCAAGGACTCACAAAGGAACGACGAAACGGTGGACATTCTGTGGTGCAGCTGGTTGGCTGTGACGACTGTCTCCCGAAGGAGCAGCACAGTATTTGTCGGCGTGGAGTGCAGTAGAGGCTGCAGCCTCCCTGGTGGCCTCAATCGGGCTTGGCGTGTCTTAATCGGTGTTTTCAGTACGGTCACAGCAGGATGTTCATAGTCGCAGCTGCACTGACGTGGTCTCTACATCTCAACTTGCCAGGTGTTCTGCCAGAGATCAGCAGGGGAAGCGGGTAGTAGGAGCGGAAACGCAGCCACCTTGACAAATTCCAGTCGCTGTGACTTTCTGGTGGTGCTGGTCGTTTCAGAAGCAACAGTTGTCGTTGGGGCCGTCCCAGCCACAATCCCCACTGTCATGGGACTCGCAGGAAGAAGCTGGGCACGTCCGTAGTGGAGTAGCAGATAGCTACTGTTGATCTCTTCGATGCAGTGGTGTCTAAGTTTGGCGATGTTCTCTGGTATGAATATTCTCAAACTCACAGCTAGTCTTGTCACCTACCCCGCCTCCACAGGGTTCGTATGGCGAGCATGGTGCAGCAGACGATGCCGTAACTCTAGTGTTGAATGGGTCATTTAGAAAACCAGAGCGGTTCATTAGCTGTAGGACTTTAAAAGTCCATAACTTGCACTGTGTCTATTGTACCACCAATGGTGGTACCAATGTTGAGCTTGGTCTGTCAGTGCTGCAGGAATGATTAGCTTGATAGCTGACATGTTAAACAGCTGAGCGGATATAGTAAAGGCACGACTGGCTTATTAGTTTCACATCATCTGCGAACAAGGACACCTTTGACTCGATTTCCTCTGTTATGCTATTTACATGCACAAGAAACAGTACCGGTCCAAGTACTGACTCTTGTGGAACCCGTCGTCATACTCTCCCATTCCGAAACCTCCCTGACAGTAACTAGTTGCTTCCTTCCCGTTAAGTATTCCTCGATCCACTGTAGTGCTTTGTAATTCCTGCTTGCTACTCTAGCTTTTGTGCTAGTCTCTTGTGGGGGGTACTGTATCGAACGCCTTCTTGCAATCCAAAAATATGCAGTCCATTCATCCTTCTCTCTCCTGCCTAACTTTCGTTACCTTATCATAGAACCTTAGCAAATTTGAGACAGGATTTACCATCTCGAAAATCATGCTAGTTGTTGTTTATGAATTCACTCCCTTCCAGATGCTCCACTACTCTTCTTATATTATTTTCCATAACAAACGCTGCAAGTCTGTGTCAGTTACATGTTATCAAAGGCACTTATCGATAGACACTTGACTTCTCCTCTTGTGTGTACTCGCCTATTTGTGGTTGCAGGGGTCGACTCATAGCTCTTGGCCCTGCCTCTTCGCTGGTCCACTCTGCTTGCTCCAGGGGCTTTATCGTACCTCTTCTTAAAGCTATGTATGGATCCTGCCTCCACTATATCACTCTACAGCCTATTACACTTCCTGACAACTTTATGACTGAAGAAATACTGAGTAACATCCTTATGACTCATTTGAATTTTCAACTTCCAGCTGTGACCCCTTGTTGCTGTGTCCCATCTCTGAAACATTGTGTCTCCATCAACTTTGTCAATTCATAAGAACATAAGAACATAAGAAAGGAGGAACACTGCAGAAGGCCTGTTGGCCCATACTAGGCAGGTCCTTCACATTCCATCCCACTAACAAAATATTTGATCAACCCAATCTTCAATGCTACCCATATTGGAGTATGCAGCACCAGTATGGAACCCACACCTGGTCAAGCACGTCAAGGAATTAGAGAAAGTGCAAAGGTTTGCAACAAGACTAGTCCAGGAGCTAAGGAGTATGTCCTACGAGGAGAGGTTAAGGAAAATCAACCTGACGACAATGGAAGACAGGAGGGATAGGGGGGACATGATAACGACATATAAAATACTGAGAGGAATTGACAAGGTGGATAGGGATAGGATGTTTCAGAGATAGAACACAGCAACAAGGGGTCACAACTGGATGTTGAAAACTCAGATGAGTCAGGGATGTTAGGAAGTATTTCTTCAGTCATAGAGTTGTCAGAAATGTAACAATCTGGTGAGTGATGTAGTGGAGGAAGGATCCATGCATAGCTTTAAGAAAAGATACGATAAAGCTCATGGATCAGGGAGAGTGGACCTAGTAGCAACCAGCGAAGAGGCGGGGGCAGGAGCTGTGAATCGACCTCTGCAACCAAAAATAGGTGAGTACAAATAGATGAGTACACGCACACATGCTCTTGGAGCAGGGAGTGTGTGGACTTAGTAGGGACCAGCGAAGAGGCGGGGCCAAGAGCTGTGAAACGACACTTGCAACCACTTATAGATGAGTGCACACACCCTATTTTGTTATTAGGAAAAAATAGATCGTGATATGCAAACATATACAGATTTGGGATTGGGAATGAGTTTGGTTGTTTGGGGATGGGCCAGTAACCCCCCCTCTCATCACTATTCCCTCGACACGTGATTGTCAGCTGACACATACCTGCTCTCAAGCGAGGGCTTTTGCTTGTTAGCTAGCTATTATTATAATCAAATAGAAGCGTGTTAGCTATCTCTCTCTCTCTCTCTCTCTCTCTCTCTCTCTCTCTCTCTCTCTCTCTCTCTCTCTCTCTCTCTCTCTTACACAGGATTTTACAAGGTTAGGTTAAGGATTCCTAACTTTATTTACAAGCTAAGAGCTGTTACCTACATCAGCTCATTTAAAAGCCTTTTTATTGTTATGAGACATACAAATAGGGAACAGGATGAAGTTGGAGCCATCTGTGGGCCAGCAATTTCATTTGATCAACTGACTTTATTTCATTGATATCATTATGCTGTCCTAGGAATAAATGCTCTCAGATGTAGCAATGTTCTGGAGAAGGTTGCAGAGTGAAGTTGCTGCTTGTTGCCCGTCTTGTTGTGTAGATCACTTCTCGCTGTCCTCGGAGTGGACCCAATTGTGGTACTTTGACAATATTGGTCTTGTACGTAACAGTAAGGCCGCCCACATCCCTCCGGTGTAGAAGGCTCTGCTGAAATGACAGATCTATCCAGACTGTCCAAGCGAGAGATGAGGCGTCTTGCTTTGTTCTCTACTCTCTCAAGAAGTCGCAGATGAGATGGGGGCAGGCAATCCAAGAAAGTGGGGCATACTCAAGGTGTGAACGTACTTGTGCCTCGTACAGAATCTTGCACCCTCTGCTGTCGAGCAGATGCGAGATACGTTGAAGTGCTGTACGCTTCCTGGCCGCCTTGTTTGCAAGATTTACAGCGTGGTTCTTCTCTCCCCCCTCTCTCTCTTCCCTCTCATAACAATCGTGACAGGCAGCCCCATCAACACTGTGAATATGTGTTAACTCACTACCTTCGCTATCAGGGCCAAGTTCACTACTACTGCTCTCACCTATAAAGGTACACACGTGTCATATACACATCAGAAGGTCTCTCTCTCTCTCTCTCTCTCTCTCTCTCTCTCTCTCTCTCTCTCTCTCTCTCTCTCTCTCTCTGCACGCATACACGCACACACACAGCCACAGAGTAGTCAGGAAGTGGAATGGACTAGAGAAAGATATAGTGGAGGCAGGAACCATACATAGTTTTAAGACAAGGTATGATAAAGCTCATGGAGCAGGGAGAGCAGAGACCCAGTAGCAGAGAGCGAAGAGGCGGGGCCAGGAGCTGAGTCTCGACCCCTGCAACCACAATTAGGTGAGTACAATTAGGTGAGTACACACACACACACACACACACACACGTGTTTCGTAACATCTCGTGGGGAGATGTTACGGGTGGGGTGCCATAAGGATTCGTACTTGCCACAATAATGTTTTTAATTGAAATAAATGACTTGCCAGAAGGAATAAAAAGCAATATGTTTAAGGATGAAAAAAAATTTACATAAAATAAATAAAAATTGCTGTAAATCTCTATAGGATGACGTGTAAATTAAGCACATGGAGTGATAGATGGATAATGGAATTAATGTTGAAAAAATGTAGACTTTTGGAAATGGGCAAAAAGCGAAATCAGGCCACATAAAGAATATACACCAAGATAAAAATATGGAAAGTATGAGAGAGACCTAGAGGTTATTAACATATAAAACTCACTAGATAATATTAACAAAACCGCGTATGCTACACTGAAGAATTATAAAATACACGTAACTGTTAAATATATGTATGGAGAAATGCTAAAAAAAAAAGTTGTTTGCGATATATTAGGGCAAAATTATCACCTGCAGCAGTTGTGTGGTGCTCACGCCTAAAAAAAACGATAACTTAGAATAGGTCCTATGATCTTAAATATGAGTTACGATGACAGGCTGCAAACACTTAAGACAGCCATGCTGACAGATAGAGACATGATAACCACATATAAGGTCATAAAAGAACATGAAAGACCAGATAAAGATTTTTAGTACCTGCAAGAGGAACATGAGGCCACCAGTTTAAAATTGTGAAAAAATGTAGCAAAAAAAAATACAAAAAAGAAGAGTGAATTAAAAGAATAAGTAGGGAGTTTTACAACCATTTATTCGTCTTAGCATGGGGCCGTGGCTAGCATGGGGCCGTGGCTAGCATGGGGCCGTGGCCTACTGCACTATTTATATTCTTCCTGCACCTCACCATGTTCCCTCTATACAGCTTCAGTACTCACCTATATGTGGTTGCAGGGGTGGAGTCCTAATTCCTGGCCCTCGCCTCTAGACTTGCAACTTGCCAGATTTACTCTTTCCCCCAAGCAGTCCCTGGACCCATTATGTACCTCTGTAATCTTTTGACTACCGCCTACAGGATGGGTATGGGGTGCATAATAAAGATATCAAACTAAAAAAAAAAACTAACCCAAAGCTTTGTGGGTCCTTTCGTACCTATTCTTTAAACTATGTATGGAGTCTGCTTCCACCACTTCTTCGTCGAGGTCATTCCACTTTCTGACCACAGTGAGACTGAGGAAATATTTTCTGACATCCTTATGTCTCGTCTATGTTTATTTTCCAGCACCCCCCAGTACGTTTCCTGACTCTCAAAGTCTTTTGTATTGGCTTGTTAATAATTCTGTGTCCTTATACACGACTAGTGAATTGCTCATTACTTTATAATTTGTTCATGATTGTAACCATGTATAAACGTAAGTAAGTAAATTTACTTACTTACATGATTCATTACCTTTGTAACTTGTTAGTTCATTACCTTTGTAACTTGCTCAGCTATCAAAACTTTGGGGCCCAGTCCCTGGACCCATTATGTACCTCTGCAATCTTTTGACTACCGCCCACAGGATGGGTATGGGGTGCATAATAAAGATATTAAACTAACTTATACCCAATATACCATTCTGAAGAAATTACGTGGAGGAAGGTAGGGAGGTAGAAGGAGAGGTGATTTAAAATAATCCGAATCAATCTGAATCTGAGAGGGGGGGGTACCCTGCTCCCACACATACCAAAAGAGAAGCACTATTCTGGTATAAAATCCTCACACTTGTATGTGTGGGACAAGTTGTGAAAACTTTTCCAAACACTAAGAACCACCTACCTCAGGTTTATCAGAAGAGTCCTGGGTTAAATATGTACGACGAAGCGGCAAAGCTGGCCCCTACGCACTGGTAATGCTAGGTATCATGTCTCGCACACAACCAACCCCACCACCGCTACCCCCCGTACCACCCCCCCCCCCAAGCACTTACACCAAGGTTAGCCCACTCTAATGTCTAGTAGTTTCTTAAAACAAGCCACGATTATAAGAAATTTAAATGAACACTATGCAGTCAAAATTGTGAACAAGTTTTAAGAAATTAGCCATGCCACTTGCATGACCCAAATGAGTCTAAAATAAATAACACAAAAGGCACAATACCGTGACTGGAACAATACAAAAAAAATTTTCAACAAGTCGGCCGTCTCCCACCGAGGCAGGGTGACCCAAAAAGAAAGAAAATCCCCAAAAAGAAAATACTTTCATAATCATTCAACACTTTCACCACACTCATACATAATCACTGTCTTTGCAGAGGCGCTCAGATACGACAGCTGAGAATTGTCCCTCCCAGCTGTCACTATCCCAGACCCCTCCTTTAAAGTGCAGGCATTGTACTTCCCATTTCCAGGACTCAAGTCCAACTAAATCAATTAACTGGTTTCCCTGAATCCCTTCACAAAATATTACCCTGCTCACACTCCAACAGCTCGTCAGGTCCCAAAAACCATTCGTCTCCATTCACTCCTATCTAACACGCTCACACATGCTGGAAGTCCAAGCCCCTCGCCCACAAAACCTCCTTTACCCCCTCCCTCCAACCTTTTCGAGGACGACCCCTACCCTGCCTTCCTTCCCCTGCAGATTTATACGCTCTCCAAGTCATTCTACTTTGATTCATTCTCTCTAAATGACCAAACCACCTCAACAACCCCTCTTCAGCCCTCTGACAAATACTTTTAGTAACTCCACACCTTCTCCTAATTTCCACACTCCGAATTTTCAGCATAATATTTACAAAACACACATTGCCCTTAGACAGGACATCTCCACTGCCTACAGCCGCCTCCTCGCTGCAGCATTTGCAACCCATGCTTCACACCCATATAAGAGTGTTGGTACCACTATACTTTCGTACATTCCCTTCTTTGCCTCCATGGATAATGTTTTTTGTCTCCACAGATACCTCAACGCACCACTCACCTTTTTTCCTTCATCATTTCTATGGTTAACCTCATCCTTCATAAACCCATCCACTGACACGTCAACTCCCAAATATCTGAAAACTCACTTCTTCCATAATCCCTCTCTCCAATGTGATATTACACATCCCTGTCTAAGACCTACTTTTACTGGGAATTAATCTCCCTCTCTCCTACACACCCTAACCTGAGCCTCACTATCCTCATAAAAACTCTTTACAGCATTCAGTAACTTACTACCTATTCCATACACTTGCAACATTTGCCACATTGCTCCCCTATCCACTCTATCATATGCCTTTTCTAAATGAATAAATGCAATGAAAACTTCCCTACCTTTATCTAAATACTGTTCACATATATGCTTCAATGTAAACACTTGATCTACACATCCCCTACCCACTCTAAAGCCTCCTTGCTCATCTGCAATCCTAATCTCTGTCTTACCTCTAATTCTTTCAAAAATATCCCTACCATACACTTTACCTGGTATACTCAGTAAACTTATTCCCCTATAATTCTTACAATCTCTTTTATCCCCCTTCCCTTTATATAAAGGAACTATGCATGCTCTCTGCCAATCCCTAGGTACCTTCCCCTATTTCATACATTTATTAAACAAAAATACCAATCACTCCAACACTATATCCCCCCCTGCTTTTAACATTTGTCATGATCCCGTCAGTTCCAGCTGCTTTACCCCCTTTCATTCTACGTAATGCCTCACGCACCTCCCCCACACTTACATCCTGCTCTTCTTCACTCCTAAACGATGTTATACCTCCCTGGCCACTGCATGAAATTACCGCCTCCCTTTTTTCATCGACATTTAAAGGTTCCTCAAAATATTCCCGTCATCTACCCAAAACCTCCAGCTCCCCATCTACTAACTCCCCTACTCTGTTTTTAACTGACAAATCCATTCGTTCCCTAGGCTTTCTTAACTTGTTTATCTCACTCCAATTTTTTTTCTTGTTTTCAGCAAAATTTCTTGACAGAGCCTCTCCCACTCTATCATCTGCTCTCCTTTTGCACTCTCTCACCACTCTCTTCACCTTTCTTTTACTCTCCATATACTCTGCTCTTTTATTAACACTTCTGTTTTGTAAAAACCTCCCATTAGCTACTTTTTTCTCTTTTATCACACCCTTTACTTCTTCATTCCACCACTCACTTATTCCTCCTTCACCCACCCTCCTATAGCCACAAACTTCTGCCCCACATTCTAATATTGCATTTTTAAAACTATCCCAACCCTCTTCAACCCCCTCCACTACTCATACTTGCACTAGCCCACCTTTCTGCCAATAGTTGCTTATATCTCACCCTAACTTCCTCCTCCCTTAGTTTATACACTTTTACCTCTCTCTTACTTGCTGTTGCCATTTTTTTTTTGTCCCATCTACCTTTTACTCTAACTGTAGCTACAACTAAATAATGATCAGATATATCCGTTGCCCCTCTATAAACATGTACATTCTGAAGCCTACCCATCAACCTTTTATCCACCAATACATAATCTAACAAACTACTTTCATTACGTGTTATATCATACCTTGTATACTTATTTATCCTCTTTTTTCATAAAATATGTATTACATATTATCAAACCTCTTTCTACACATAGCTCAATTAAAGGCTCCCCATTTATATTTACCCCTGACACCCCAAATTTACCTACTACTCCCTCCACAACATTTTTACCCACTTTAGCATTAAGATCCCCAATCACAATTACTCTCTCACTTGGTTCAAAACTCCCCATGCACTCACTCAACATTTCCCAAAATCTCTCTCTCCTCTACACTTCTCTCTTCTCCAGGGGCATAAACACTTACTATAACCCACTTTTCACATCCAACCTTTATTTTACTCCACATAATCCTTGAATTTATACATTTATATTCCCTCTTTACCTGCCATAACTGATTATTCAACATTATTGCCACTCCTTCTTTAGCTCTAACTCTATTTGAAACCCCTGACCTAATCCCATTTATTTCTCCCCACTGAAACTCTCCTACCCCCTTCAGCTTTGTCTCACTTAAAGCCAGGACATCCAGCTTCTTTTCATTCATAACATCTACAATCATCTCTTTCTTATCATTCGCACAACATCCACGCACATTCAAACATCCCACTTTGACGGTTTTCTTCTTTTTCTTTTTAGTAAGCTATACAGGAAAAGGGGTTACTAGCCCATTGTTTCCGGCATTTTAGTTGACTTTTACAACACGCATGACAAATACACAAATAACCCTCACATATAAGATAGGAGCTTACGACGACGTTTCGGTCCGACTTGGACCATTTACAAAGTCAGGTCTAAAATAAGAATTTAAAACTTAGCACTTCAATTTGCAAATCTCCACCTAATGTACGAACATACGCGCTACTTATCTAAACTAAAAGCATATTCTTCGTAAATAGAAAAACTAAAGCCTGGCGATCATTGTGTATACTAATGGCTCAGTTCAACAGTCTACAGGCCGCACTATATCAGCCTGAAAATGATACGTGTACAAAGACTATTAGCATTAGATTAAATAAGTGGCTCACACCACCACTATAACCTGGCTACACTGGAGGAGGGAGGAAGGAAATTATACAATATACAAAACCCAGTGACTTACTGCGCTATTCAACAGATCTGACAGTAGCTGTGCAACTTAGACAGATCCTGGTATCACAACCCCAGCGCTCTGTATGTCAACCCGCAAGAGGCCTATTAGTTATACCTCAACACTCTCAATAGGGAAAGGAGTTGCAGCTTAACTTCAATAAAAGTTCTAGGTATTATAACTCAATCCTCTTAAGAAGTCCATGATCTGGAAATAAAAAATTTCAAGAGGCGCAGTGTGGCATGCTCCTCGTGGAAAAAGCGGACACATCTGCAGTTGCAGCAAATGCAACTCTCGGATTCGGCTTGCGCCATACAAAACCATTTTCTTGCATGTTATCTTAGCCAGACAGATGTATTTTGGTCACTGCTTGCTAGGAATCAGTTCACCATCTTGGTACAGGGTGGCTAACAAGGTGTTTTGGTGACCTGACAGAGGGAGAGTGGACAGACAAAGGAAAGCTATCTTGCTTCTAGGAACACCTCAGACCGTCAGGCCCTCTCATGCTACTGACTGATTCCCCAAACAGGCGGCGGTGACCAAATACGTAATGTGGGAGAAGTGACAAGTGACTTACCATAGAGATACCTAGCCATGATGAAAAATATACCGAGGTGTAGTAAGGAGAAGAGGGTGCAATGAAGACAAGGTGTGCTAGAGTAGGCATAGTGAAAGACATTACTTTTAACAAACTTGGGTAGACAAGAGTTGTAATGTTGAGATGTCTGGAGATAATGGAGAAAAACGACATACTAGGTGGTGTGGTACGTACCATGGGTGTTAATGGCAGAGTCAGCAGTACTTCCTGGGTAGAGGAAAGTAGGACGGTAACGTGGACGCACCTCTCCACTGAGGTGACACGACCAGCACGGTGCACCCATCAACTGCCACGCCATCTTCCTTCATCCACTAACTCGGCTGCTGGAGAAAATCTGAATAATTTAACACGTCTTTGTCTTCAGCACTTCCATTAGTAATTACAGTATCTGATGTAATTTATTTCACTTCACATGCCGTATAGCTTATATGGTTACACAAACTGTACTGTATTATTTTTTCGGCCTTCAAAACATTTTTGTATTAAGAGTACCATTATTAATGTTAGACAAGAGTATACTGTATTATGAAGTAACTTTGATACTTGCTGAGCGGCTGCAGCACTTCACTTTATCAGTCAAATATTAGTACAGCAATGTCCAGTATCTCAAGTTCCTTGCCAAGTGCTTTCACTCAGTTCAAATCATAAGCAATTTGGGTAGAAGAAAAATTATTTTACCCCCACTCCCGCCACAATCAGAAATTGTTATTCAATGTAGACTAATTATAATTAACAGCAAAAATGTACTTCCTACCATCCATGTGGCTCATCATCTTCAAAAACCATTTATGCCCCCTCCCTTGAGTCTCGAAAATCTCAAAAGTTTACCGAGTCCTCACAGTATCTTGTATCTCACGATCATATTTCCCACTGGTTCTCTGTGTTAGCATTATTTGACTGATTTTTTAAATATCTTCTGCTCCAGTACCCCTTTAGTTCTGGTATATATCATTTTTGTGTGTAAAGTGAATGAAAGTTTGAAAGACCAATATGAGTTAATGTTCAACAACCCACTAAGTGGCAGAAGCATTGAGCCAGAAAGATTTACATTACTTGTCTGTCCTACAAATCATATATCTGACAAAAGAACATATCACATCAGAACTTGAAAGGGAAATAGAAAACAGGCCCACACATGTAGCACCAGGGCTACCCCTCATGTAGCACCAGGGCTACCCCTCATGTAGCACCAGGGCTACCCCTCATGTAGCACCAGGGCTACCCTCATGTAGCACCAGGGCTACCCTCATGTAGCACCAGGGCTACCCCTCATGTAGCACCAGGGCTACCCTCATGTAGCACCAGGGCTACCCTCATGTAGCACCAGGGCTACCCTCATGTAGCACCAGGGCTACCCTCATGTAGCACCAGGGCTACCCCTCATGTAGCACCAGGGCTACCCCTCATGTAGCACCAGGGCTACCCCTCATGTAGCACCAGGGCTACCCCTCATGTAGCACCAGGGCTACCCCTCATGTAGCACCAGGGCTACCCCTCATGTAGCACCAGGGCTACCCCTCATGTAGCACCAGGGCTACCCCTCATGTAGCACCAGGGCTACCCCTCATGTAGCACCAGGGCTACCCTCATGTAGCACCAGGGCTACCTCATGTAGCACCAGGCTACCCTCATGTAGCACCAGGGCTACCTCATGTAGCACCAGGGCTACCCTCATGTAGCACCAGGGCTACCCTCATGTAGCACCAGGGCTCCCTCATGTAGCACCAGGGCTACCCCTCATGTAGCACCAGGGCTCCTCATGTAGCACCAGGGCTCCCTCATGTAGCACCAGGGCTACCCCTCATGTAGCACCAGGGCTACCCTCATGTCAGGCACCACAGGGCTACCCCTCATGTAGCACCAGGGCTACCCCTCATGTAGCACCAGGGCTACCCTCATGTAGCACCAGGGCTACCCTCATGTAGCACCAGGGCTACCCTCATGTAGCACCAGGGCTACCCTCATGTAGCACCAGGGCTACCCCTCATGTAGCACCAGGGCTACTTCCCCCTCATGTAGCACCAGGGCTACCCTCATGTAGCACCAGGGCTACCCTCATGTAGCACCAGGGCTACCCTCATGTAGCACCAGGGCTACCCTCATGTAGCACCAGGGCTACCCTCATGTAGCACCAGGGCTACCCCTCATGTAGCACCAGGGCTACCCCTCATGTAGCACCAGGGCTACCCTCATGTAGCACCAGGGCTACCCTCATGTAGCACCAGGGCTACCCTCATGTAGCACCAGGGCTACCCTCATGTAGCACCAGGGCTACCCTCATGTAGCACCAGGGCTACCCTCATGTAGCACCAGGGCTACCCTCATGTAACACCAGGGCTACCCCTCATGTAGCACCAGGGCTACCCTCATGTAGCACCAGGGCTACCCTCATGTAGCACCAGGGCTACCCTCATGTAGCACCAGGGCTACCCCTCATGTAGCACCAGGGCTACCCCTCATGTAGCACCAGGGCTACCCTCTCATCTAGTAGCACCAGGGCTACCCCTCATGTAGCACCAGGGCTACCCCTCATGTAGCACCAGGGCTACCCCTCATGTAGCACCAGGGCTACCCCTCATGTAGCACCAGGGCTACCCCTCATGTAGCACCAGGGCTACCCCTCATGTAGCACCAGGGCTACCCCTCATGTAGCACCAGGGCTACCCCTCATGTAGCACCAGGGCTACCCTCATGTAGCACCAGGGCTACCCCTCATGTAGCACCAGGGCTACCCTCATGTAGCACCAGGGCTACCTCATGTAGCACCAGGGCTACCCCTCATGAGCACCAGGGCTACCCTCATGTAGCACCAGGGCTACCCTCATGTAGCACCAGGGCTACCCTCATGTAGCACCAGGGCTACCCCTCATGTAGCACCAGGGCTACCTCATTAGCACCAGGCTACCTCATCTAGCACCAGGGCTACCCTCATCTAGCACCAGGGCTACCCCTCACGTAGCACCAGGGCTACCCCTCACGTAGCACCAGGGCTACCCCTCACGTAGCACCAGGGCTACCCCTCACGTAGCACCAGGGCTACCCCTCACGTAGCACCAGGGCTACCCCTCACGTAGCACCAGGGCTACCCTCACGTAGCACCAGGGCTACCTCACGAGCACCAGGGCTACCCTCACGTAGCACCAGGGCTACCCCTCACGTAGCACCAGGGCTACCCCTCACGTAGCACCAGGGCTACCCCTCACGTAGCACCAGGGCTACCCCTCATGTAGCACCAGGGCTGAACAATTCAAACTCCAACAAGTGTTTAATTGTGACGAAACAGGCCTGTTTTGGAAGAAAATGCCAAACAGGACCTACATTACACAGGAGGAAAAGGCACTGCCAGGACACAAGCCTACTATGTGTAGTAATGCTAGTGGGGATTTCAAAGTGAAGCCTTTACTGGTGTATCATTCTGAAAATCCCAGAGTGTTCAAGAAATACAGTGTTGCTAAGGCTAATTTGTGTGTGATGTGGAAGGCTAACAGTAAGGCATGGGTCATGAGGGAAATTTTTCTTGATTGGTTCAACGAAGTGTATGGCCCCAGTGTGAAGAAATACCTCCTGGAATATAAATTGGAACTCAAGTGCCTCCTGATAATGGACAATGCTCTTCTCATCCTCGAGACTTGGAAGAGCAAATTGTGAAAGAGTTTAGTTTCATCAAAATGAAGTTCTTGCCCCCTAATACCACTCCTCTCCTCCAGCCCATGGACCAGCAGGTCATTGCTAACTTCAAGAAACTGTACACCAAAGCAATGTTTCAAAGATGCTTTGACATAACCTCGGTCACTGAACTGACCCTAAGAGAGTTCTGGAAAGATCACTTCAGTATCCTCCATTGCATAAACCTTATAGGGAAGGCTTGGGAGGAAGTGACTTCCAGGACTTTGAACTCTGCTTGGAAAAAATTGTGGCCAGACTGTGTCCCAGAGAGGGATTTTGAAAGGTTTGGGGCTGACCCTCAGGACCCTGTGCCTGTTGTGGAAACAATTGTGGCACTGGGGAAGTCCATGGGGTTGGAGGTTAGTGGCGAGGATGTGGAAGAGTTAGTGGAGGACCACAATGAAGAGCTAACCACTGCTGATCTGCAAGAGCTTCATCTGCAACAGCAACAGACCACAGTTCGGGAAATTGCTTCAGAGGAGGAGGAAGAGAGATGGAAGACAGTGCCTTCTTCAAAGATTAAGGACATTTGTCCCAAGTGGACTGAGGTGCAAAGATTTATGGATGATTTTCACCCTGACAAAGCTGTTGCAGGCCGTGTTGGCAACATGTACAATGACAATGTGGTGTCCCATTTTAGGCAAGTTTTAAAGAGACGCCAGACACAGAGCTCTCTGGACAGTTATTTTGTGAGACAGGGGTCCAGTGACTCTCGAGCTGGTCCTAGTGGCATTAAAAAACAAAGAAGGGAAGTAACCCCAGATAACGACTTGTTACCTGATGTCTTTATGGAAGGGGATTACCCTTCCAAACAATAACAAATCTTCCATCCTCTCCCCTCCTCCCGTCATCCACACATCAACAACACTTCAATTAAGGTAAGTGTCATGGTTTTATTGTTTTATTCTTCATGTCTCAAAGTTTTCTGTGTGATTAAATGTATGTATATTTGATGTAGAATTTTTTTTTATTTTAATACTTTTGGGTGTCTGGAACGAATTAACTGAATTTCCATTACTATTTCTTATGGGAAAAATAGATTCGGAAATCGTAATACAGTGGTCCCTCGGTTTTCGCCGAAAATTCGTTCCAGAATGCTGCTCAAGTGCCATTACCAAACGAATTTACTTCCTTAAGAAATAATGTCACGTAGGTTAGTCTATTTCAGACCCCCAAAAATACACTTGCAACAGCACTTACGAAAATACACTTACATAAATGTTCGAGTTTGGAGATGCACGAAAACCGAGGGACCACTGTATTCGGTTTTAGTCACTCTCTCTGGAACGGATTAATTACGAAAACCGGGGGTCCACTGTATTTCTCGTTGTTTTCTGTATGTAAAACTATAGTTATTCTCTATAAAAAAAAAAATTTAATATTTTTGGGTGTCTGGAACAGATTAATTGGATTTACATTATTTCTTACAGGAAATATTACTTCAGTTTTCGTACAAATCAGTTTTCGGCTGACCTGGAACGGATTAAAGACGAAAACCGGGGTTCCACTGTAAATGTGTTTGAGTGAAATAGTATATTCACTGTCCCTGTCTATATCTTCATTATATTATTATCTTTATCTGTTCTTTATTTTTTATTTGATTTATAATAAGATGGAGTGAGTGTGGAAGGGTAGGGTCCACAGTAGTGAGAGTGTAGTGTGTGCATATCCATATGCAAAAGTATACATCTGCACACACAAAATTTACATAGGTAAAAACACGTAGGTATGTACAAAAATACATACTGTACTAGTCTGTATACATATGAAAGTGCACATGTTCAGAAATTCATACACACACACATATACATATTTATATTTTGCTGAATTGAAACTTTATGACCACCCTCAGATGCTCCTTTTGCAAGCACTGAGGTAGAGGAGGCTGAGGCTAGGCTTATGGAATTATATGGAGATGCCTTTCTCAGATCCCACAGCAACCAAAATACATCTAGTTTATATAGAAGTGCAGAATACCACTAGTGTTCTTTGGAGAAAGATCTTAAATCTAGGTGAAATCCCAGTGCCCTTACAATGTGTAGACAGAAAAAAAGTAGCACAGATATTATACATCACAATGTCTCTGAGAGAGTAGTGAGATGTTTAGTTTCAAATTTCATGGAAAACCATGACAACATGGCACATATCACCATGGATTTCTAGCAAGATCATGCTTGCCACAACTTTAGCAAAGTACAGTACAATGTTCAGTTTTAGTGTTTTTATCCTCATAGCACAGATCAAAACTCATCCACAGTATTATACTGTCCTAGTAGGTTAATGGACAGCACCCATCATCAAAACACTGCCTTCCAGTCAAATGAGTGTAAAATGGAAACCTGTTAATTTTCTACACTCTAGCAGGATTGATGATCTTTTCTTTCTGTATGATTATCATGTAAGATGGCAGGCAAATTTTACAAACTTCTATTTACATACAGAATATACATACATGTACCTTTATTTTCCTACATGCCTCTTAATAGTTCTTAATTCTGTGATACTTCCTTTCCACTGGTCTGAGACCAGTCTGTGGGGAAAATAATCCTCAGAACTAATAACAGGCATAAAATTTCCTCAGTAAACAAGACAGAAAGTGTGCACAAGCAGTTTTTGTTTGGCATATAGTACTTTTTTTTAAATTTCTAGTGGTTATAGCACTTATTACCTCACCTTACACCCTATTCCAGCAGGCTACCACTATCTGTGAAAAACTTTTTTAGTATTCTTTCTGCTATTTTTTTTTTTGTTTGAAAATGTGTTCTTTTGTTTAACCTATTCATAATGCTACAAAATTTTTATCTCTTTTCTCGTGTTATTATTGTTGGAGTTTATTATGTGTCCTCTTATCAGACAATGAGGGCATTTTTAATACTTTCAGTGTCGTGTAAATTACTCCTACTCATGATGGTGCTTTGCTCTTACAAAAAATCTGAACAACTGCAAATTATCCAAAGTTAAAGGGTAAGATTTATTCAGGAAATGGGTGCAGAAAAATATAAAGGCCAGGATGAACTGCAAAAAATTGAGAGTCTAAAAGCAGCAGAGAATGGCATAGTTTAAACCAAGCCATGTTATTAAAAGTGGTAACAAATTGTGTCTAGACTTCCTTACATCAAATTGTGAAATTGTTAGGAACCAAAATCAATACAGTATTAAGGAAAATACAGTACCCACTACATGCAGCCAGACATCAGGTATCTTCTACTATACAGTGGTACCTCTACTTACGAGCAGCTCAAAACTCGAACAATTATGTAAGTGTATTTTTGTAGGTGCTTTTGTAAGTGTATTTTTGGGAGTCTGAAATGGATTAATCTAATTTTCATTATTTTTTATGGGAAAAAATTCCTTCGGTATCGGCACTTGAATAGCCGACTGGAACGAATTTTGCTCGTAAGTAGAGGTACCACTGTAGTTATAAAAGACTGGAATGGGTTACATAATCATATCAAGACCAGTAACAGCATACATCAATAAGAGACAAGCTAAGGAACGAATACATATTAAAGCTGTAGCAAGAAAGGAAAGTGATACAATGTATTTTTAATATTCTACAAAACTAAAGGTACTGAAGTCAATGTGCAGCAAGAAGTGTCTTTAATTATTTAATATATATTTATTTTGTTCTAACATATAGAAGTGTTGTTGTTTTTTATTCTAGGTTTTGCATTTTATGTTGTGTGTAGTACAGCACTGTACTATATTATTATTTGTTGAATATAAAGACAACATATACCTAAACACAACAGAGGGAACCCCAGTAGAAATAAATCACAGTACAGTATTTGGCTTTGTTGGAGTATCCAGTGATAAATCTTATTATCAACATTGTATGCATTGTATCCAGTACTTAATGTAAACATGGTACAAATTTAACACGTAAAATATATGTAAATTTAACCTGAATAAAGATTATTTGCTATATTTCTTTTTACCTGAATAAAGCTTAAATTACCTTTATTTCCATCATACCTGAATAAAGCTTAAATTACCTTTATTTCCGTCATTCCTGAATAAAGCTTAAATTACCTTTATTTCCGTCATACCTGAATAAAACTTATTTACTTATTTTCTTTGTACATTAACTTGTAATTTTTTTTTAGGTCTGGGAGCCATTGTACAATGTGTCTCTAGAATTTTTCTATATTATCTACATTTTATTTAAGTATGGATCACACTGTCATTACATATTCCAAGCCTGGTCTAATGTACAGCATGTGAAATTTTTAACAACTCTCCATCCATATATCTAAAGGCTATGGAAAAATAAACACATAAGCAGTATAATGTGATCTTTTATTGATAACGTTTCGCCCACACTGTGGGCTTTCTCAAGTCACAAACAGATCTACCTGGGTGATTGTTTGTGCTTTGATAAAGCCCACTGTGTGGGCGAAAAGTTTCCAATAAAGGATCACATTATACTGCTTATGTGTTTATTTTTCCATTGTGTCGGTATTTTATACCATTTACTTCCAAGGCTATCTTGGCGCATACAGTAAGGTGTGAGTTTCTCACCATTTAGTATCTGTGATCTGATCCAGAAGACTAAGGGACTAACCACTTCAAAAACTACTTCTTCAAGGCTGATGGCCTTGAATCAAGAGCTCTTCGCCGGCATCAAGTCACCTCCCTTGAGAAGTAGCCAGGTACTACTCAAATCCAGCCTTTCTCACTCATAAAGTTGCCTAAGATTTAGTTAACCTTAATGACCCTACTAGACAGATCGCTCTACTCATCGACAACTCTATTTCCGAAGTAGTACTTTCCTACGTCCTTTCTAAATTTAAAGTTTTCCCATTTAAATCCATTATTTCGAGTTTCCTCTTGATTGGACAGTTTATTCTTAATGTCTTTCTCTTATATACTTCAGTGATGTCTGCCCTCGTTCTACGTCTTTTCAAGGGATTGCTCCATTGTGCAATGATGTCAAACATAGGTAGTCACGACATGCACTAGCAAAGATTAAGTATAAATGCGAACCTTCACCACTTGAACATAAACACTCCACTTGCTTCTTGTTGTTGTTGGGTTTATAAGATCCACTTACAGCTTACGCTGTATCGAACCCTAGTACCTGGTGTACGGAAAAGATACATTGCCCAAAGCTGAACCAGGAAAGAAAAGGAAACTCGAGTCCCTTTGTAAATATAAACAAGGTTAACACTTTAATTGTAACTGATTCTCTGTCATCCATAAATGCTCTCAACTCATTAAGTATAAATTGTGGCATGCCTGTGTCAGAAGCCAGACACAGGTATGGTAGGATTGTGGATAGTAGAGTCAGAGTGCACATGCTGTGGATTCCATCTCACACTGGTCTTCAGATGCATGATAGAACTGATAAATTGGCTAAGTTTTATGCTTTCAAAGAGGGGGTATATTACAATCTTGGCTTGTCAGTTAGCAGTTTGAGAACAATCATACGAAAAGAACTTCAACTGAACTTTATTGACTTAGTAAGTAAGTAAGTTTATTCAGGTATACACAAATACATTTACATACATTATCATACATAGCAGCATATGTATAGAGAACCTAGGATAACCCAAAAAAGTCAGACAGAGTGACTTATTTCCATTGGGGTCCTTAAGACTTAAGACTTAGGGAGATTGACACCAGTCAGTCCATCTATCATCATTCTATCATGCAGGAGGAGCCACATGTCTATGGTCCATCCAACAAAATAAGCAGACTCTTGGATGTCACTACTGCCCGCCTCCGGCTGGGTTACAAGTATCTTTGGCAGGTTAAATCACCACCATCAGATGTAGACCAAACGAAATGTAAACGTTGCCAGTTGGACTATTGTCACACCCTGCGTCATTATGTACTGGAGTGTGATAAAATTAGTGAATTCAGAGACAACTCACTCAGAAATGTTCAAGATATGTCAAAGTATTTTATCCACAGTGGTATATTACAGACCATTCTGGAAAAATACCCTGACTTTGCTCCCTGTAAATAAAGCATTACCACATGTACTCACCTAATTGTAGTTGCAGGGGGTCAAGAATTAGCTCCTGGCCCTGCCTCTTCACTGACGGCTACTAGGTCCTCTCTCTCCCTGCTCCATGAGCTTTATCATATCTCGTCTTAAAGCTATGACAACTCTATGACTGAAGAAATAATGTCCCTTTGACTCGTCTGAGTCTTCAACTTCCAATTGTCACCCCTTTGTTTCTGTGTCCCCTCTCTGGAACATCCTGTCTCTGTCCACCCTATCTATTTCACGCAGTATTTTGTATGTCGTTATCATGTCTCCCCTAACCCTCCTGTCCTCCAGTGTCGTCAGGCCGATTTCCCTTAACCTTTCTTCATAAAACATTTCCCTTAGCTCTGGAACTAACCTTAACGTGTTTGACCAGGTGTGGGTTCCAAACTGGTGCTGCATACTCCAGTATGGGCCTGACGTACACAGTGTACAGTGTCTTGAACGATTCCTTACTAAGGTATCAGAACGCTATTCTCAGGTTTGCCAGGCGCCCATATGCTGCACCAGTTATCTGGTTGATGTGTGCTTCCGGAGACGTGCTCGGTGTTATACTCACCCCAAGATCTTTCTCCTTGAGTGAGGTTTGCAGTCTTTGGCCACCTAGCTTATACTCTGTCTGCAGTCTTCTTTGCCCTTCCCCGATCTTCATGACTGCATTTAGCAGTGTGTGTGTGTGTGTGTTAGTTACCATTTTGTCCTAGGCACATGTCAATTAGACACTAGGCCTGTTGTATATATGTGTGTGTGTATGTGTATGTAAGGAAACACTTCGAAATGTTTCTGCCCCACCGGGAATTGAACCCGGCCCCTCCGTGCGTCAAGCAAGAGCTTTACCCACTAGGCCACCGGGGGCTGTGTGTGTGTGTGTGTGTGTGTGTGTGTGTGACCCAACAATTAATATTTGCACCAATAGCTCATTACAGATGTGACCGGGTGTGGACTAGTGAATTGATCATTGCTTTATAATTTGTTCATGATTGTAACCATGTATAAACGTAAGTAAGTAAATTTACTTACTTACATGATTCATTACGTTTGAAACTTGTGAGTTCATTACCTTTGTACCTTGTTTAGCTATCAAAACTTTGGGGCCCAGTCTCTGGACCCCTTATGTACCTCTGTAATCTGTAAATACCTTTGTAACTTGTCATGATTGAGACCAGATCTACCTGAGTTCATTTCCTTTGTACCTTGTTTAGCTATCAAAACTTTGGGGCCCAGTCCCTGGACCCATTATGTACCTCTGTAATCTTTTGACTACCGCCCACAGGATGAGTATAGGGTGCATAATAAAGATATTAAACTAAAGGTCTGAGGAATTGGACCCTATGGTCTTCTTCCTCAGACCGAACCTTATTACTCCCAATCCCCCTTCCCTATTACATCCTCCCCAACCCTCCCTTCCCTTTCCTCCTCTCCCCATCCCTCCCCAATCCCCTTCCTGTTTTTAATCTTTGGGGTTCTTCCCTCTGGCATTCTAGTTCCTAGGTAGGGGAAAGGGTACCGTGGTCCAACCCATTCCGTTGAGGTCTTTGGTTCTGGTGTATTTTGCCGTGGAATCTGTATCAACTGGGGATGTCCCATTCCCTTTCCGGTTCTCGGGGGCGGGGGCGGGGCGGTTATGGGTGTCTTTCGGGTAACGGGTGTATTTCTGGAGGCTGCCTGTCGGATTCCGGGAGGTGGTGGCCGAAGTTAGTTAGTTAGTTTAATAACTTTATTATGCACCCCATACCCATCCTGTGTTTACCTGGAGAGAGTTCCAGGGGTCAACGCCCACGCGGCCCAGTCTGTGACCAGGCCTTATGGTGGATCAGGGCCTGATCAACCAGGCTGTTACTGCTGGCCGCACGTAGTCTAACGTACGAACCACAGCCTAGCTGGTCAGGTACTGACTTTAGGTGCCTGTCCAGTGCCTGCTTGAATTGGTAATCCCCCTTATGTAAGCTGGGAGGCAGTTGAACAGTCTTGGGCCCCTGACACTTATTGTGTTGTCTCTCAACGTGCTAGTGGCACCCCTGCTTTTCATTGGGGGGATGTTGCATCGTCTGCCTAGTCTTTTGCTTTCGAAGGGAGTGATTTTCGTGTGCAAGTTTGGTACTAATCCCTCTAGGATTTTCATAGTGTATATAATAATGTATCTCTCCTGCCTGCATTCTAGGGAGTACAGGTTTAGGAACTTCAAACGTTCCCAGTAATTGAGGTGGTTTATCGCAGTTATGTGTGCCGTGAAAGTTCTCTGCACATTTTCTAGGTCAGCAATTTCACCTGCCTTGAAAGGTGCAGTTAGTGTGCAACAATATTCCAGCCTAGATAGAACAAGCGACCTGAAAAGTGTCATCATGGGCTTGGCATCCCTGGTTTTGAAGGTTCTCATTATCCATCCTGTCATTTTTCTAGCAGATGCGATTGCTAGTGTTATAGTCCTTGAAGGTGAGATCCTCTGACATGATCACTCCCAGGTCTTTGACATTAGTTTTTCGCTCTATTGTGTGGTTGGAATTTGTTTTATACTCCGACGAAATTTTAATTTCCTCACGTTTTCCATATCGGAGTAATTGAAATTTCTCATCATTGAACTTCATATTGTTTTCTGCAGCCCATTTAAAGATTTGGTTGATGTCTGCTTGGAGTCTTGCAGTGTCTTCAATGGTGGACACTGTCATGCAGATTCGGGTGTCATTTGCAAAGGAAGACACGGCACTGTGGTTTATATCCCTGTCTATGTCCGATATGAGGATGAGGAACAAGATGGGAGCGAGTACTGTGCCTTGTGGAACTGAGAGGAATTGACAAGGTGGACAGAGACAGAATGTTCCAGAGATGGGACACAGCAACAAGGGGACACAGCAACAAGGGGACACAGCAACAAGGGGACACAGCAACAAGGGGACACAGCAACAAGGGGACACAGCAACAAGGGGACACAGTTGGAAGTTGAAGACTCAGATGAATCACAGGGATGTTAGGAAGTATTTCTTCAGTCACAGAGTGGTCAGGAAGTGGAATAGTTTGGGAAGCGATGTAGTGGAGGCAGGATCCCCTGCAACCACAACTAGGTGAGTACACATACCTGGTCAAGCACGTCAAGAAATTAGAGAAAGTGCGACAAGGTTAGTTCCAGAGCTAAGGGGTATGTCCTACGAAGAAAGGTTAAGGGAAATCGGCCTGGGAACACTGGAGGACATCATGAACAAATTACAAAATAATACATAAGTGTCTTTTTCCACATCATTGCTATGACTAACAGCGGTTTTCTAGAAAAGTAAAATGAAGAATAATTAATGTATTAAATTAGAAAAACAAGAATTAGAGATATTAGCCTATTTTTATTACTAAATGAAATACGTTAGCTAGAGTTTTCATGTGGATATCTTGTGTGTTGTTGTAGGGCGAGAAGCAACGTTGTGGTAAACAAGACTATGGTGACGGCCAGACATTAGTTTATTGTGTGTGTGAAACAACAGGTGAGGAGGTGTTTGATGTTGTTAGCAACTTAAGAAAGTAAGTATTAGTGCCTTTAGGTAAAAGTTTGTGTAAGTGGATATAGAATGGAGGTACAGTTATGATGGGAGACCCTTACTGCAAGTGGATCAGGCTTGGTACTCACAGGCTGATATGTCGATAAATAAATTCCACAGTAGATAAATGTGTTCTCTGTTATGAATGTTGATATGTTCTGTTAAGTAATGTAGACGTTCTGTCTCGGGAAATACGTAATACCCCCCCATTTCCCCAGCCTTAAGAATTTTTTTTTTTTTTTTCGTATATTGGAACAACTAACCAGTAGAATCCTTAACTCCTTTGCCCAAGTTGTGTATTACCTCACTGATAACCATGCAAGCTCGCTGTACCTATCCTTAGCTGCTACAACCATGGTTACCCCAATGGAAATAAGTCATTTGACTGTTCTATGTAATTTACACATGTTATGTATGGTAATTGTACTTATGTGTACCTGTACCTAAATAAACTTATTAATTATGTTGAAAAATAAAGCCGGAAACAAAGCACATATACCACCACTTACAAGAAAGCTTCTCGTATCGTCATTAATTTTTACACCAATCAACAAATGTGATGGCTCATCAGAAGTCAGTAATCACAGACTAATTTCAAACTTGCCACTACTATCTAGAATCTTTGAAAAAATAATATATAAACAAATAATGACTTCATAACCAAGCACAAAATCCTCAGTGATAGTTTGGTTTCAGGCCAGGACAAAGTACCAATGATGCAATAATAAAAATTGTACAAGAATGGTATACAATACTGACAAGATGAAAATTTAGACACGTGTGCAACATCTGGGTATCTTTATTGTAGACCTTTCGCCATCCAGTGGCTTTATCAATACAGATTTTAGGACATAATTTGAAGAAAGTAGAACTATATTTAAAAGCTATGATAATCAGTCCCTCAGCCTTGGAGTTGGTGCGAATAGCACCTTAGTCGCGTAGATTCTGGAGCACAGGCAAGGAGGCTGGCGCTTGTATACTAATCGTCAGGTGGAAAGGAACGGGTAGCAGACAAAGGCATGGGTAAGTTGTAGTAATAGTAGTAGTAGCCATGAAGGTCATGTAGATGTCCTCTGCTGTTCATTATTTACATCAATGACCTTCCTAATGTTCCACAGGGACTTAAACCAATTCTATTTGTAGATGGCAACTTTTGTTACTTCAAATGCTGATCTTGCTGCACTCACCAACACTGTAAATGCTGAACTTGCAAAGATATCTACTTGGATCGTGACTAACAGACTCAGTCTAAATATTAACAAGATCTGTATAATGCTTGGGAACAAAGCTAAAAAAAATTCATTTGAACATACACCAATTGATAGGCAGGAGGAGATTAAATTCTTGATTACACCTGGACAGCAAGCTAAAAGTCAACACAAATATCCAGAATGTTTCTTTAGAATTTCCCAAAAGCACAGTATCATCAGTAAAAAGTAACTGTATCAACTCCCATTTTGTATTTAATTCCCCATAATTTAATCCCACCCCTCTCCCCAGCCCCCTAGCATTTACTTCTTTTACAACCCCAACCTATAAATATGTTAACCATGGTAACATTACACATCCCTGTCTAAGACTTACTTTTCCTGGTGATCTCCCTCTCCTACACACCCTAACCTGAGCCTCACTATCCTCATAAAAACTCTACAGCATTTAGTAACTTACTACCTATCCCATACACTTGCAACATCTGCCGTATTGCTTCCCCATCCACCCTCTCATATGCCTTTTCTAAATCCATAAATGCAACAAAAACTTTCCTACCTTTAACTAAATATTGTTCTCTTATATGCTTCAATATAAACACTTGGTCTAAACATCCCTTACTCATTCTAAAGCCTCCTTGTTTCTCTGCAATCCTGCTCACTCTTACCTCTAATTGTTTCAATAATAACCTTACCATACACTTTACTGGTATACTCAGTAAACTTATTTATTTATTAACACATCAGCCGTTTCCCACCAAGGTAGGATGGCCTGAAAAAGAAAAACTTTCACCATCATTCACTCCATCACTCTTGCCAGAGATGTGCTTACACTACAGTTATAAAACTGCAGCATTAATGCCCCTCCTTCAGAATGCACTCACTGTGCTTCCCATCTCCAGGACTCAAGTCCGGCCTGCTGGTTTCCCTGAATCCCTTCATAAATATTACCCTGCTCACACTCCAACAGCACGTCAAGTCCTAAAAACCATTAGTCTCCATTCGCTCCTATCTAATACGCTCATGCATGCTTGCTGGAAATCCAAGCCCCTCGCACACAAAACCCCCTTTACCCCCACCCTCCAACCTTTTTTAGGCCGACCTCTACCCCCACCTTCCCTCCACTACAGATTTATACTCTCGAAGTCATTCTATTTCGTTCCAGCCTCTCTACATGTCCGAACCACCTCAACAACCCCTCCTCAGCCCTCTGGATAATAGTTTTGGTAATCCCGCACCACCTCCTAATTTCCAAACTGCGAATTCTCTGCATTATATTCACGCCACACATTGCCCTCAGATACGACATCTCCACTGCCTCCAGCCTTCACCTTGTTGCAACATTCACCACCCATGCTTTGCACCCCAATAAGAGCATTGGTATAACTATACTCTCATACATTCCCCTTTGTGCTTCCATGGATAATGATCTTTGTCTCCACAGACTCCTCAGTGCACCACTCGCCTTTTTTCCCTCATCAATTCTATGATTCACCTCATCTTTCATAGACCCATCTGCTGACATGTCCACTCCTAAATATCTTCCATACTCTCTCCCTCCATTGATATCCAATCTTTCGTTACCTAATTTTTTTGTTATCCTCATCACCTTACTCTTTCCTATACTGTATTCACTTTTAATTTTCTTCTTTTACCAAACTCATCCACCAACCTCTGCAACTTCTCTTCAGAATCTCCCAAAAGCACAGTGTCATCAGCAAAGAGCAACACTGTGACAACTCCCACTTTGTGTTAGATTCTTTATCTTTTAACCCCACACCTCTTGCCAGCACCCGAGCATTCACTTCTCTTACAACCTCATCTATAAAATGTATTAAACAACCATGGTGACATGACACATCCTTGTCTATAGCCTACTTTTACTGGGAAATAATCTCCCTCTTTGCTACATACTCTGAGCCTCAGTATCCTCATAACATTTTTTCACTGCTTTCAATAACCTACCTCCTATTCCATACATGTGCAACATCTGCCACATTGTTCCCCTATTTATCCTGTCATATGCCTTTTCCAAATCCATAAATGCCACAAAAACTTCTTTAAACTTATTTCCCTATAATTTTTACTCTTTTTGTCCCCCGTCCCTTTATATCAAGTAACTATACACGAGCTGCCAATCCCTAGGTACCTTCCCCTCTTTCATAAATTTATTGAACAAAAGTACCAACCACTCCAAAAGTATATCCCCACCTGCTTTTAACATTGTCATGATCCCATCATTTCCAATTGTTTTACCCCCTTTCATTCTACCCAGTGCCTCGTGTAATACCTCTCTGCCCTTTTCTGACCCTTCTGTCTGATTGTTTTCTTTTCTTTAGAGCCTTTCCTGTGTCTTTCCCTCTCTCCTGATTCTAACACCAATTTATGCTGAAAATTCTTTCATCTTTTATTGTCCCTGCCCTTATTTATGCAGTCACCTTAATTGTATAATAATCTGTACCACACTTTATAGAAATAAAGTTTTTGTTTGTTTGTTTTCCCCTCCCTCCTGTGTCTTCCTTTCTCCTCTCCAGCATCTTCCCCTTTTTTCTCCCTTGTCTTCCCCTCTCCTCTCCTGTGTCTTCCCCTCTCCTCTCCTGTGTCTTTCTCCTCTCCCATGTCTCGGTTTTTAGAGGATCGCTTTTAGAGTGGCTTTGCTTTAGTTTCGTATGAATTGTAAAATGTCTGAATTTGAGGGTACTGTACCAACTTGTACATATATTAAGTCAAATTTATAATGTCATACATATAACATTCTTTGTTTTGTTTCAGGCAAACAAGAAAATGGCGCTGCCGCCATATCTTATTCCGGGCAGCCCTTGGGCTTACATGGCCCAGCAGCAGGCTCAACTTGCTGCTGCTCAGGCTCAGGCTCATGCTCAGATGCATGCACATTTCCAGGCTCAAGCCCAAGCACATTCTCAGGCACAAGCTATCCCTCGGCCACAAGCTGGACCTCCCCCAGTTGAAAATGTTTCGTTGGAGAAAATGCAGGAGAAAGCTCGCAGGTATTTATTTTTTTTATTTCATGGTTAAAAATCATTCATACTTGATGAACTCTTTGGAAAATGTTCCCCCAAAATTTCAGTTAGCATTCATTTCCCTTCATTAAGGTGGAAGAAAATGGGTGCTAACTGTTGGGAGAAAGATGGGCTAGTGAGAGTATAGGTAATAAGGAAGTTGAAGTATGGGGTAGATTTAAGAATGCAGTGTTAGTGTGAACATCAGAAGAGTTGATATAACTAATGGCGATATATTAGGGTGGGTGCAGGAGGGAAGAGGGGTTATTAGTGGAATGATGAGGTAAAAGAGAGTGGTTAGAGAGAAAATGCTAGCATGAGGTTTTTACAAAACAGACATGATATAAGGAGGGTAGAGTATAGAGAGAGTAAAAGAGAGGTTAACCCTTTGACTGTTTTGGTCGTATATACAGTGGTCCCTCGGTTTTCGTGCATCTCCAAACTCGAACATTTATGTAAGTGTATTTTCGTAAGTGCTATTGCAAGTGTATTTTTGGGGGTCTGAAATAGACTAACCTACGTGACATTATTTCTTAAGGAAGTAAATTCGTTCGGTAATGGCACTTGAGCAGCATTCTGGAAAGAATTTTCGGCGAAAACCGAGGGACCACTGTATATGTCTTACGAGCCAGTGTTTCGGACGTATATATACTCAAAAATTCAAATCAAGCGGGAGAAAGCTGGTAGGCCCACATATGAGAGAATGGGTCTGTGTGGTCAGTGTGCACTGTATAAAAAAAATCCTGCAGCACGCAGTACATAATGAGGAAAAAATTCCAACCGTGTTTTTGGATTAAAACGCCGACTTTGAGGTGTATTTTCATATAGTATTTATGGTTGTATTCTCTTTTTTGTGGTATCATTTGATAGAATGGAAAACATATTACAGAAATAGAGATGATTTTGATTAGTTTCATGATGAAAATGACCTTGAAATTGAGCTCAAAGTAGTGGAAATGTTCGATTTTTGCCAATGTTCAAGAGTACACAAATCACGCCATTCGTCCAATACACGTAAACTGGCGAGTCTAATATTCTTACACAAGTGCACTGATATTATTTATACCATTTTTACAATAATGCAGTAGTCTGCATAACAGTAAATCTTCTATTTTTTGTGAATAAAAAAAATCAAAATAGAAAGCAAGAGTAATATAAGAGGGGCCTGAAGACGTGACTAATGAACAGAGAAAATATTATTTTAGTACAAGGAATGTCTGCATTGTTTATTCTGGACCCTATTTTGAAATTGACATCTTTTTTATTTTGCATGAAATTGGCCAAATTGCCAATTTCTGACCACTTTATTGGGTAGTTGAAATCAGTAAATTGGTGGTTTCTTGTACTCAATCGATAGAACAAATGGAGTTCTAAAGAAATAATATGAGTTTGGTCGACTGTAACAATGGAATTGGCCGAAAATAGGGCTCAAAGTCGGCGAAATCGCCGATGCATATATATCGCCGACATCGCTAACTTCGCGAGAGCGTAATTCCGTAAGTTTTCCATCAAATTTCGTACTTTTGGTGTCATTACCATCGGGAAAAGATTCTCAATCATTTCATAAGAAAAAATCATTTTTTTTTTCCCCAAAAAATTTTGCAACATAGAATGACAGCTTTAGAATGGGGCCTCCGACAGTCAAAGGGTTAAGAGAGTGGTGAAGGAGTGAAAAAGAAAAGCAAATGAGGGAGTGGGTGAAGTTTTGTCAACTAATTTTGCTGAAAATAAGAAAAAGGTTTGGAGTGAGATTAATAAGCTCAGAAAGCATAGGAAATGTATGGATTTAATGGTTAAAAACAAGAGGGTTGTTATTAGATGGGGAGGCAGAGGTATTGGGAAGATGGAGGGAATGTTTTGAAGAGCTGTTAAATGTAAACCCTTGATTAATGCATAGGTAATGCATTGTATGGCCACTTTCAGATTTAGCGTTTCCCCTTAAATATAAAAGTACAGTAATAACGAGCTGTTGGAGTCTGGGCAGGGTAATATTGTCTGAAGGCATTCAGGGAAACCAGTTAGCTGGACTTGAGTCCTGGAGGTGGGAAGTACAGTGCCTACACTAAAGGAGAGGCTTGGGATATTTGCATGCCTCTGGCAAGACAGTGATAGTGTGAATGGTGGCAGTGGGAGACAGCCAGCATGTTAAAAAAAAACCAAGGTGCACCCACAAATTTGGCAGGCATATTCTGGGAAAAATAAAGAAAATGCATTACTTTCTTCAAAATGATAGTGAGCAAGTGGCATAGCCTGTTATCTGCTCCACCACCACCAAAACAAATACAGTGGTCCCTCGGTTTACGCCGAAAATTCGTTCCAGAATGCTTCTCAAGTGCCATTACCGAACGAATTTACTTCCTTAAGAAATAATGTCACGTAGGTTAGTCTATTTCAGACCCCCAAAAATACACTTGCAACAGCACTTACGAAAATACACTTACATAAATGTTCGAGTTTGTAGATGCACGAAAACCGAGGGACCACTGTATGGCTACCTGTTGTTTACAGATGGCTACTGTACAATTATTTACAATTGCTGATGATGGTTTGCTTATTAGGCACAAATAATATGTAAATGATAATTTATGATAGTTGCTACTCATGCTAAGGTACGGTAATCTTAGAAACGGTTTTGTGCTACTCATGCTAAGGTATGGTAATCTTAGAAATGGTTTTGTAGGGGGATGTTTGGAGTTTGTTACTAATACTGCAGTACTGAAACCCACTTGCCAGTGGTGGTTTCAGTGCTGCTGTTCCTCACCATGAGCATACGTATAAGGTGCAGGGTGATTTCCTAATATATTTCCTAATATGAAATTATAGTTTTTCTGTTGCTTCCTGTCTTCATTACTTGCTGTAAATAGCCTGAGGTCTGAATGTAACATGCTTATGTATAAGGCCAGACACAGATATACACATTAATAAAGGGATTGCCGTTAATAATTTGTGCATTCACATAGGGCTCCAGGAGCATGGTAAAAGGATGAACAAATTCGTTCAGTAATGGCACTTGAACAGCCTTCTGGAATGAATTATGACCGAAACTCGGGGGTCCACTGTATACAGTTGTACCTCGGTTAGCGATATTAATCCGTCCCAGAGGGCTTATCTGTAACCGATTTTATCGTTATCCGATTCTGTTTTCCCCTTAAGAAATAATGGAAATAAAATTAATCCGTTCCAGACTTCCAAAAGTAGTAAAATAAAATATTTTTTTGCAACATAAGACATGCATTTAGTACACAAGTTTATGAACAATAAAGAAATACATGTAAATATAGTACAATAACATGTCACTTACATTTATTGAAGAGTTGTTGATGTGTGGAAGATGGGAGGAGGGGAAAGGATGGAGTAGTATGCTAGTGTTTGGAAGGGGAATCCCCTTCCATTAACATCTAACAAAAAATATGTCCAGGGAGCTCTGTGTCTGGCGATTCTTTAAAACATCCCTGAAATGGGACACTACAGTGTCATTGTACAGGTTACCAGCACGGCCTGCAACAGCATGGTTAGGGTGATATTCATCCATAAAGCCTTGCACCCTGCTCCACATTCCTGGGAGTGCCTTTTCCTCCTGTGTAATGAAGGTCCTGTTTGGCATTTTCTTCCAAAACAGGCCTGTTTCGTCAATTGAACACTTGTTGGGGTTGGAATTGTTTAGCCTCTATGTACCCCTGGAATTCCTGCACATTTTTTTCAGCCGCACTTTTGTCACAACTGGCTGCATCACCATGCCTCACAACACTATGTATGCCACTTTGATTCTTAAATCTTTGAAACTAGCCTTTGCTGGCTTTAAATTCACTCATTTCAGCACTCGTTGCAGGCATTTTCTTGATGAGATCATCATGCAACTGCCTTGCTTTTTCACATATTATTGCCTGCGAAACACTATCTCCTGCTAACTGTTTCTCGTTGATCCACACCAACAACAAATTTTCCACATCTTCCAGCACTTGCGATCTCTGTTTTGTGATCACATATGCACCTTTTGCAACAACAGCTTCCTTGATGTTATGTGTATTTCCCTTGGACACAATGGTAGCGATGGTAGAATAGGCTTTACCATACAGCCTGGCCAGCTAAGTGATACGCACTCCACTTTCATATTTTTCTATCTCCTTCACTTCTACTGTATTTCTGAGCCTCTTTACCACAGGGCTGGCACTAGGAGCTTTCTTTGGACCCATGGTAGCTTATTTAGCAGTTGCAAGCACTAAAAACAGTGGAATAATGACAATATACTGGTATGAATGCGTGGGTGGGTGACGCTCCCTGGAGTGCCCGCACAGCTGGGCCACGCGGATGCGTTCGGGACGAATATCGTAAACTGAGTATATCATCGTAAACTGAGTCCATATTTTGACGTAAAAATGTATCGCTAACCGATTTTATCGGTATTCGACGCCATCGCTAACCGAGGTACCACTATATATATATATATATATATATATATATATATATATATATATATATATATATATACATATATATACACATACATACATATATATACACATACATACATATATACACATACATACATACATACATACATACATACATACATTCATTCATTGGACCCCCGGTTTTCATTCCAGAATGATGTTCAAGTGCCATTACCAAACAAATTTATTCCCATTAGGAATAATGTAAAGTACATGACTAGTCCTTTTAGACCCCCAAAAATACACTTACAAAAGCATTTAAAAAAATACACTTACATCTCTATATCTGTCTCTCTATCTCTTTATCTGTCTATCTATATCTATCTATCCATCCCTCTGGGTTTTCTTCTATTTTCTTGCTAGTTCTTGTTTATTTCCTCTTATCTCTATGGGAAAGTGGAACAGAATTCTTCCTCCGTAACCCATGTGTGTTGTAAGAGGCGACTAAAATGTCAGGAGCAAGTTAAAAAGAGAATTTTTTGTTTTTCTTTTTTGGGCCACCCTGCCTTGGGTGGGATACAGCCAATTTGTTGAAAGAAGACAAGGTTTGTAAGTTTTACTACATTTTGGTACCTTTTATGCCATTATTATTTATTCCTTCACAGATGGCAGCAGCTTCACAACAAGAAATATGCTGAGAAGAGAAAATTTGGTTTTGTTGATGTCCAGAAAGAAGAAATGCCTCCTGAACACATTCGCAAAATCATTCGTGATCATGGTGATATGTCAAGTCGAAAATATCGCCACGACAAACGTGTATATTTGGGAGCACTCAAGTTCATGCCTCATGCTGTATTGAAGCTGCTGGAAAACATGCCAATGCCTTGGGAACAGATAAGAGATGTCCAGGTTAGATGCACTTTGCCTCATACGTTGTAGAAAATTTCTTTTGTGATGTAGATTTCATAACTGATATGTAATTCTAAGATTAAGGGTCACTAATGTTGAGTAGTTGGGCTTTAATTATGCAGTATGTAATTTCTTTTTTAACATGTTGGCTGTTTTCCATGCTGTACCATTAGGATTATTTTTTTCAAAATTATTCTCTTTATTTAAATTTCTTTAAATTACTAATGAATGTATGTTGCAAATAGCTAGTCCATATTTTCCATTGTGCTCTTATGTCTTGAACATATAAGTGGAAAAATTAGTAATGTACAGCACAGTGAACCCTCTGATTAATGGACTAATAGAGGGAATGCGGTGTACGTTATTGCCAGTTGTCTTGTAGATTCTGAATCGTGAGATTAATTTTTTGTGATCTTAACATAATTATCAAAGTTCTGAATCAGTGGACTTTGTCTTCTGATTCAGAAGACTACCAGACACTAAGAATACAGGTACAGTGGACCCTCGGTTAACGAAAGGTCCTGTTAACGAAAGTTTCGGAAAACGTAAGCTTTTTTCGTAATCGGTTAGCGAAAAAGTCCTCGGTTACCGAAAGGTATTAGACGCGTCCGCCTGCTCCGCGCAAGCGCAGGACGCCAGTGAAGCGTTGTTTACCATTGAGAGAACATTACCCAGCGCGCTCTTTCAAAGATTCACAATATATTTGGTGTATTTTTTGGTGGTTTTAGTTATTGCCACTGTGAAATAAGTCACCATGAGTCCAAAGAAGCTTCCTAGTGGCACCCTTGGGGTAAAGAGAGTGAGGAACACCATCGAACTGAAGAAGGAAATCATAGAAAATATGAGAGTGGTGTACGTCTGAGTGATCTTGCCAGGATGTACAAGAAAACTCCATCTACTATCAGCACTATCCTGGCACAGAGAAATGAGATCAAGAAAGCTAATGTTGCAAAAGGGTTAATTTGTTAACGAAACAAAGATCGAAAACAGTGGATGAGGTTGAGAAGTTGTTGTTGGTGTGGATCCATGAAAAACAGAGAGCGGGTGATAGTATTTCTATGGCGATAATTTGTGAAAAGGCAAGGAAGTTGCACGCAGATCTTGTGAAGACAATGCCTGCAACCAGTGGTGAGGAGAGTGATTTTAAAGCCAGCAAAGGCTGGTTTGAGAAGTTTAAGAAACGTAGTGGCATACACAATGTTGTGAGGCATGGTGAGGCAGCCAGCTCAGACAAACGTGCAGCTGAAAAATTTGTGCTGGAATTCAAGGGGTTCGAGAGGCTGAACAATTCCTCCCCAACAAGTGTTTAATTGTGATGAAACAGGCCTGTTTTGGAAGAAAATGCCCAACAGGACCTACATTACTCAGGAGGAAAAGGCACAGCCAGGACACAAGCCTATGAAAGACAGGCTAACTCTTATGATGTGTGCCAATGCCAGTGGTGATTTTAAAGTGAAGCCTTTACTGGTGCATCACTCAGAAAATCCCAGACCCTTCAAGAATCACGGTGTTGACAAGAATAAATTGTGTGTGCATTGGAAAGCTAACACCAAGGCATGGGTCACTACGGAGATTTTCAAGGAATGGATGACTGGAGTGTTTGGCCCTAGTGTGAAGAAATACCTCCTGGAAAATAAATTGCCACTCAAGTTCCTCCTGCTACTGGACAATGCTCCTGCTCATCCTCACAACTTGCAAGAGTTGTTGCCTGACAACATAAATTTCATCAAAGTGAAGTTCTTGCCTCCTAACACCACTCCTCTCCTCCAGCCCATGGACCAGCAGGTCATTTCCAACTTCAAGAAACTGTACACCAAAGCACTGTTTCAGAGGTGCTTTAATATGACCAATGACTCTGAATTGACCCTAAGAGAGTTCTGGAAAGAACACCTCAATATCGTGCATTGCATAGGCCTTATAGGTAAGGCTTGGGAGGAAGTGACTTCAGGACTCTGAACTCTGCTTGGAGACCACTGTGGCCGGATTGTGTCCAAGAGAGGAATTTTGAAGGATTTGAGGCTGACCCTGACCCTGACGACCCTGTGCCTGTTGTGGAACATGTTGTGGAAGATATTGTGGAATTGGGGAACAGCCTGGGGTTGGAGGTGAGTGGTGAGGATGTGGAAGAGTTGGTGGAGGAGCACAGGGTAGAGCTAACAACTGAAGAGCTGCAAGAGCTTCATCTGGAACAGCAACAGACCACAGCTGAGGTTATTGCTTCAAAGGAAGAGAGAGAGAGATAAGGAGGTGCCTTCTTCAGTGCTTAAGGAGATGTGTACAAAGTGGAATGAGTTGCAGACATTTGTTGAAAGATACCACCCTGAGCAAGCTGAAATGAGCCTTCTGTGCAACCACTTCAGTGACAGAGCCATGTTGTACTTCAGAAAAGTGTTGAAGAGTCGCCAGAAACAGAGGACTGTGGACAGCTACTTCACCAGGCAGGGGTCTAGTGACTCTCAAGCTGGTCCTAGTGGCATTAAAAGACCAAGAAGGGAAGTAACCCCAGAGAGGGACTTGTCACCTGAAGTCCTTTTGGAGGGATTCCCTTCCAACCACTAACACCTGCTCCAATCATCATGTACATATCTTCCAGATGCCTGCAAGTCTCTTCAATAAAGGTAAGTAAATGTTTTTTTTTTATTTTGAGTGATTATTTTTTTGTGGAACGAATTAATTGTATTTACATTATTTCTTATGGGAAATAAGGTTTCAGATAACGAAAGATTCAGATTAAGTAATAGCTCCTGGAACGGATTAATTTCGTTAACCGAGGGTCCACTGTATTGTAACCTGTGTAGTATAGTACTGTATAATAATTAATAGTATGTAATTTACAGCAATTTCATTTACCTTTTTGTGGTAAAGAGAGGGAGTGTAAACTGCTGTGATCGATTGTGAGGAGGAGCTGTAAAGTTCTACTATAAGATATAGATATCAGACACTTTCCTCACATACCTGTGCCACTGAGTTGCCAGACATTGTTACTTAACACCATATTCCTCGTATACTTGTGCCGCTGAGATGCCATAATCGACCTTCTGTATTAAGTCAAGTTTCTGCTTAACCCTGAGAACCACACATTTCTCTTGGCACTACCACTTGCTTTAGAAGCCATTGTTAATTGCACTTTACCTAGTGTTAATAAAGGCACACAAAACACTAAATCGGGGAAAATTGGAGACTGAATGATAAGTGCGTGTGTGAACACAGACAATAAAATGGCGCATACGGATTATGGCTTAGGGAACAATGAAAACAGACATGTCCTGATTGAGGAGACATTTGCCCCATATGGGACGATCAGTAGAATAATTGGACTTGGTCTGATGATTCAGAACACATCTGGACACTATCACTGCAGACAAAAATTGGAATTATGTACCCCTTTTTCATTTTTGTTTGATGATTCTAATGTTTGTTCAGCCAGTTGTCTGAAATACAGTAGACCTTCATTTAACACGAGTTTATTTGGCACTATTCGGGTATAGCACAATTGAAGAATTGCGGCACAATTTTATGTAACACTTCATAAAATTAATTTAACACGGTTCATGGGAGGGGAAAAAATTTTGAGTGCGCGGTCGCCCACGGGATTGGCGGTGGGTTAAACCATTTGAGTCAATGGGGGGAGACCTACCGCCATCCCCTGCCACCCTCACCCACCCACCCACCCACCCACACCACCCTCCCAGTCTTCAGTTTGGCTCATACGTGTGTAGGACGACGATACTTGAGAAGCTCGCAGTGTTTATTTACAAGCTTATTTTAATTGCCATTTCTTAAATCTGCCAAGTAATTATGGCACCCAGTAGGCATACAAATGTTGCTGAAAGTTGCAAGAAAAGGTTTAAGTGTTTCAAGTCTAGAAATCTTGAAGAAAATAGAGATATTAGATAAGCTAAAGAGTGGCTCACGTGTGGTGGATATAGTGAGGGCTTGTGGCCTTAATGAAGCGTCAGTTCATACAATTAAAATGAATGAGGCGAATATATGAGCTTGTGTAATGAATAACCCAAGATGTCGTCTCATGAAAAGAATAACACGTAGGTCCCAACAAGTAAATAAATCAGAAAACTTGTTGCTTGAGTGGATCGAACAGAAGACTAAGAAAGGTGTACCACTTAATTTCATCTTAATTAGAGAAAAGGTCTTTACAGTTGTTTAAAGCAGTATGTGATAAGGAAAGAAGGCCTGAAAAAGAGTGTGTATTTAGCACAGGCTGGTTCCACAACTTTAAGTTGCATAATAAGTTTACTGAGTATACCAGGTAAAGTGTATGGCAGGGTTATTATTGAAAGAATTAGAGGTAAGACAAAGTGTAGGATTGCAGATGAGCAAGGAGGCTTTAGAGTGGGTAGGGGATGTGTAGATCAAGTGTTTACAGTGAAGCATATATGTGAACAGTATTTAGATAAAGGTAGAGAAGTTTTCATTGCATTTATGGATTTAGAAAAGGCATATGATAGAGTGGATAGGGGAGCAATGTGGCAAATGTTGCAAGTGTATGGAATAGGTAGTAAGTTACTGAAGGCTGTAAAGAGTTTTTATGAGGATAGTGAGGCTCAGGTTAGGGTGTGTAGGAGAGAGGGAGATTACTTCCCAGTAAAAGTAGGTCTTAGACAGGGATGTGTAATGTCACCATGGTTGTTTAATATATTTATAGATGGGGTTGTAAAAGGTAAATGCTAGGGTGTTGGGGAGAGGGGTGGGATTAAATTATGGGGAATTAAATGCAAAATGGGAGTTGACACAGTTACTTTTGCTGATGATACTGTGCTTATGGGAGATTCTAAAGAAAAGTTGCAAAGGTTAGTGGACGAGTTTGGGAGAGTGTGTAAAGGTAGAAAGTTAAAAGTGAACATAGATAAGAGTAAGGTGATGAGGGTATCAAACGATTTAAATAAAGAAAAATTGGATATCACATTGGAGAGAGGATTATGGAAGAAGTAAATGTTTTCAGATATTTGGGAGTTGACGTGTCAGCGGATGGGTTTATGAAGGATGAGGTTAACCATAGAATTGATGAAGGAAAAAGGTGAGTGGTGCATTGAGGTATCTGTGGAGACAAAGACGTTATCCATGGAGGCAAAGAAGGGAATGTACGAAAGTATAGTGGTACCAACACTCTTATATGGGTGTGAAGCATGGGTTGCAAATGCTGCAGCGAGGAGGAGGCTGGAGGCAGTGGAGATGTCCTGTCTAAGGGCAATGTGTGGTGTAAATATTATGCAGAAAATTCGAATGTGGAAATTAGGAGAAGGTGTGGAGTTACTAAAAGTACTATTTGTCAGAGGGCTGAAGAGGGGTTGTTGAGGTGGTTTGGTCATTTAGAGAGAATGGATCAAAGTAGAATGACTTGGAGAGCGTATAAATCTGTAGGGAAGGAAGGCGGGGTAGGGGTCGTCCTAGAAAAGGTTGGAGGGAAGGGGTAAAGGAGGTTTTGTGGGCGAGGGCTTGGACTTCCAGCAAGCATTTGTGAGCGTGTTAGGAGTGAATGGAGACGAATGGTTTTGGGACATGACGATCTGTTGGAGTGTGAGCAGGGTAACATTTTGTGAAGGGATTCAGGAAACCAGTTAATTGATTTAATTGGACTTGAGTCCTGGAAATGGGAAGTACAATGCCTGCACTTTAAAGGAGGGGTCTGAGATAGTGACAGCTGGGAGGGACTTTTCTCAGCTGTCGTATCTGAGCTCCTCTGCAAAGACAGTGATTATGTATGAGTGTGGTGAAAGTGTTGAATGATGATGAAAGTATTTTCTTTTTGGGGATTTTCTTTCTTTTGGGTCACCCTGCCTCGGTGGGAGCGGGCCCACTTGTTGAAAAAAAAAATATATATATATATATATATATATACACATTTACTTACCTTTATTGAAGAGTTGCAGGCATCTGGAAGGTAGGGTTGATGACAGGGGCAGGGTGTTAGTGGTTGGAAGGGAATCCCCCTCCAAAAGGACTTCAGGTAACAAGTCCCTCTCTGGGGTTACTTCCTTCTTGGTCTTTTAATGCCACTAGGACCAGCTTGAGAGTCACTAGACCCCTGCTTGGTAAAGTAACTGTCCACAGTCCTCTGTTTCTGGCGACCTTCAACACTTTCCT